>DWFV01000090.1:0-19152 GCA_018246775.1 Parelbella machaon machaon
AGTACAAAATACCTTTATCGAACAAGTTGGTCTTTGTGCTATATGAACAAATCAGACTTGGTCAGCAAGCAGCGTTGCTTTGAGGTTTTTTATGCTCTCTCAATTTCACTACTAGTTCCAGGTTCGACAAAATGATCTCATATGTTACGGTTATGTACAAACCCATTCATACATGTCAAGATTTGCGTCCTATAGCAGAACGGTAAAGGGAATGATGAGAAATATGTGTATATACTGTGCGACTACGGTACAACTTCAGCTCTCAAGTTTTGTTCTGTAGAAATTTACCCAACGTCGTAAGTTTTTAGTGCAATATTACCACCTGTCACAAAATGTTTACAACCCGCTATGTAAACAACACAAGCACCTTCACAGATAACGAGATCCGCCGTAATATTGCATCCTGCAAATAGCTCTTGGGCGATGCATATTTCTACCATCGTCACTTTTCAGAACAGTTTCACATGAAATATGGCGTGAAGATTCCCTTTGAACATTTCTTCTTTAACGTTATTACTTTTATACTTTCTTTCAGCTTTATTGTAGTTGAAAGAACTTGAGACAGAAGAGCGATAACATTATCTACTTCCTGAACGTAGGTTCGTGTAGTGAAAGGGCATAGTTTTTATTAAATTATAATTATAGGTCACTTTAAATAGGACGGTAATGTTGTTTTATACGATTCATTCAAGTTTCGTTAGTTCCGAAAACCAAACTGAACTATCGTGTATTGATTTCTGTCTGATATGCCTACTGTAAGAGTTATGATTCTAAAGATGTTTATATTTAAATTTTAAAAGTGCAGCTGATTTTAGGGATGTATTTGGTGATACCTTCTCAATGTGACAGGAGGCCCATAATCCAACAGTGGAATGATAAATGGGTCGATTATTATTTGTTGATAAGTCCTGTATCTACTACATATATGTACCTACTATAATTTTGTACTTTGTTTAGACCTCGAAAAAAATGTTAACTATCAAATTGTTATATTAATTTTATTAATGTAAATTATGTCAAATTAACGTAAAATACATTTGGATGTCACTTTACCTTGACTTTGATTCAATTTATTATAGTTGATTTTTTTTCATTTTTAACATTATTATAAAAAAATTCACATAAAATATTTATATTCAGAAATATTTACGTACAACATGCTGGTAAAAATATAGCGGTAATAACACTTTACAAGAAGATTTTTCCAAATTCAATTGTTCAAGAGGTTACCAAATATAATACCTTCAGTGATGTTCAGCAGCAGCATGCTGCTGGGCAGCGAGGAGCCGTGCTCGTTGACGGCCACCACGAACAGGTGGTAGGTGCTGTTCACGTCCAGCCCGTCAATGCGCGCCATGGTGTCCGTCACGTTCATTGTCTGTGAGTGAGGTTAGGTTAGGTTGTGTTTGTGGTTAGGTTAGGAATTATATGTCTGGTTTTTAATATGCTTTTTCTTGCTGTTATTCAATTGTAGAATAGTTAAATTGATTCCATTAGATGAAATAATACAATAATAATATAGGGTGTACTTACATTGTCCAATTGTAAAGTATTATAGTAGTATGGCTGTGAGTTATTGCCAATTTTCTGCCAATGCACCGTGTAGGAGGTAGCGTTGGCGCCATCTTGCGGAGCAGTCCAGTCCAGGAACAGCTTGTCGTTGGAGACAACTGCGTGAAGTTCTCTCGGCGGTCCAGGGAGGATAGCAGTGCCTGTAGATGTTATTATGTTAAGTACAATTTAAGCAAGTACAGACTCAGTTTGATATACTGTTAATATTGGAAGAAAACCTGTTTGAGTGACAGACAACACTTCGCTCGTCAAGATCTCACTATTGCGTCATCATACCGAGGTGCTTAGTCAACTATAGTTAACCTATTAGCCTATGTCCAGTAGTAAACATCCAAAGGCTGATGATGAGGATGAACCTAATGGGCTGGGGATCCTGGAAGAAGCGCTGACCTTCCTCGAAGCACTGCACGATGTTGCCGATGTAGGGCACGCAGGTGTTGAGGCCGGCGCCGTGTGCGCCCGCGCACACGCCGCGGCACGGCGCCGGCACGCCGCGCCGCGCGCAGCACGCCGCGTGGTTGCGGCCTGCACACACGCATATGTCTCTACACACATCTACATGGATCTATGCATACCTACACGGTTCTACGAACACCTACATGTACCTACGCACACTGAGACGTAGCTGCGCACACCTAGCCACTTATACTGCGCGGTACATATATGTAAAAATGCTTTGTTAGATACATTGCGGTGAGCATTTTTCCAGTAATGGTAGTCGGTAGACAAAGTAAGTTATCTCTCTGTCAATATAACTATTGTGCGAAAAATAATTGTTTCTAATGATATCGAAGGTTATCTATGCTAAGAAAAATTTATTTCAATCGGTTTTTAGCAGTTCCTTCATAAGTATCGTATTTATCACAATTGTGTATCTTGTAAATTGTAATCTTCAAAATAGCGATGTTTGTGATGTGGGTGTTACTGTCTTTTGCATGTACGTGTATTTAAAATGTATTTTTTCCTTGTATACAACAAAGAGATTTTGTTTATATTGTTAGCATTCATATCAATATTAAAATTGAGTCCTAAACTAACGCATGAAATCCTATTGTTGAATTCTAGCCCATTGTTGTTATATTGTATTGTTGGTGATACCCTAATTGTATTATTGAAATAGCTAAATATAGTCTTGTATTTAAATATCATTTCTTTGTTTCCTGCAAATTTCTCACCTCCGGCTCCACATCGCAGTAACTTGTGGAACTCCAAGGCGCATAAGGGAGCCAACGTCCTCAAGTCGGACATTTTGGCATCATACGAGCAGAGCGGCATGCACGGACCGGTCAGCTGGACTTTCTCACAACATGCTGTGACGTTGTATGCGTTCGCTTCCTCTTCTTCATCCTCTAAGACCTGGTGAAAAATCCCGACTATTAAGAGCAGTCCAAATTTAGAAGTTGAGTCGTAAATAATAGGCTTAAGACGATATATGAGTACGTTGGCATATACTAGTATAAGAGCTTTGCGCCTTTGATCTAATATGGTCACTTTTGGAACATTTTCGTGTATATGGACTGCTTCAGAACATATTACATTGAACCAAAAATTAAATTCAACATATAAGGAAATTAAAAAGAATATTTAAAATAAGCCCAATAGATCACACTAGGGTTTTCTTGGTGAGAAATGTTTACCTGACTCTGCGTCCTAAAGATCAGTCTCGGTGACGCTTCACCCACGCCGTGTTCATTGACAGCTTCCACATATATCTCATAGTCGGTGTTGGATATCAAATCCTCCAGTATGTACGGCGATTGCACCTGAACAAACAAACAAATTTATCTTTGGTACTCAACACTACTTTTTAAAGTATTTATTTTTAAAGTCTCCTTCATGACAATTTTAAACAGAGATTAGGAGCTATCTTGTCTTAACCATAAAAACATACCTTCGCTAAAGTCCTGTAATCCTCCTCACCCTGGAAGGCTTTATAGTGAAGATTATAGAATTGTACTGTGTCGGCTAGGGCTGCTGGTGGTGCCCAGTGTACCACTGCGTAGTCCGTATCGATGTTGGTTAGATGGAGCCGGGAAGGTGGTCCCGGGAGGACTCCGTAGCCTTGCAGTAAGCAATTCGTGTAGGAAGACATGAATCGAAGGCATCTGGTTGGAAAAATATTTATGTGATCAAATGCATTATACGACAGAAACCTAGATATATCCAGAAGAAAAAGGAATTTAGTAGTACGTTAATAATCATTCTTATCGAAAATCTTGATGATTAGTTTCCTTTTAAGAAGTTTGAGATCCATTGACGTGTAACATTGTCGTTTGCTCGAACGAAAATTTGGAATTGAGGCTAATATTTATAAAGACAATAATTTGAAAAGTAAAGTTGATGCAGTCGTATTCTCTATGACAATCAAGATTAATGAATTGTTCTAATCTTTTGAACATGATAGATGCCGAAATCTTTGTTTTTATTAAACAGTTACTGCTCAAATTGCTGAATATAGGTTGCTTTTATAATCATCTTCCTGCTAATAATATATTAGGAGTTCAAATATAGCGAAGAGTTCACAATGACGAGATATACTAAAATGATTTTATTTCTGCAACTTACTTAAAATGATTGAAATCAAGTGTTGTGATATTTCCACTGCACAGCGACAAGCAGGAATCTGGCAGTCCCCTGGATCGACAGCATGGAGTGTGGTCCATTCCGTTCGCCAGGCACCCGAAGGTAACTCCGGCCCAAGGCGCGCAAATCATCAGATCTGTGACCTGGAGCTGGTGATTAGAACAGAGAACCGTGGGTGATTGTGCGTTAGTCACAAGTGAGGTGGCTGTGCTCAATGAATTAATTGTTACCAGTAATGGACATGAAAACGAAGATGGAGAGGGTACGGAAATTACCAGTTACCACATGAATTTTTGTGCTGAATTTACAAATTGTATGGTATGTGATGGAGCAGTGACGTCAAGCGATTGTAAACCTTATTTCGTGGAGGTAACATTATTCGTATTCGTAGTTTGTGCTTGGCTATGAGATGGTATTAAAATGACAGCTGGAAAAAAATCACAAATTGATATAGATCGTTTAGTGTCTATTAACATTTCTATTATGAAAATGTCCAGCATCATGATTACAAAATTTTTGACCTTAAATATTTGTAATTGCACGAGGGCGATGTTGATTATGAAACAAATATACGTGGTCCAGGTTACCATTACGTATTGCATCTAACTTACGATAATATCAAAAGTCTCGGTGGGATTGCAGAGCTTATCGACGCAGCCGTAGTGAGTGACGCCACCAGAAATACAGCATTCCCTTACATCAGGTAGTTGTGGTGCCGCTTGCACTTTCGTTTGCTTCATCTTACCGGGAGTAAGGGTTAAGGACCTGTAAATTTGAGGAGCTTATAGTATAAGGATACCAAAAAGCAAAATATCATGGTAATATGTTTGAACACTATGAGAATAATTTTCATGAGTGCTCTCATCTCACAGTCTGCTGACTCTTGCGCAAGATTGGAATGATAAGAAATTTGGTCATGATTGTCGTCATTATAATAATTTTCGAATACTAGTTAGTGGGTTACAATTTTTTTTTTTTAGTACTTGATACTCATGGTAGATAATAAAGTTATTTATCTAAAGTCTTTAGCCATTCAAGCTAGTGGTATTTTAAAAGATTGTATAAAAACGATAATGTCGCATTACATTTAAAGTACACAAAAAAACATACGAAAGTATAAGTATTCAACTTTCAGAAATATGAGATATTAAATTATCTGAATACTACACCATTCTTAAAAATACTACTGTACTATACATATATGTATCTATCTATTGTATTGTATATGATGCCAAATTTACCTCAATCTTTCAACTCTAATTTTCAATGTCTGCTGGAGGAAATTTCTATATGGGAATAAACTTACCCTTAACAGATTTCATGAATTGGATTTTTTCTGAATCATGATGTATACGAACGATTAAGCGCTATTTTAATAACACAATGAATTAAAATAAAGAAATTAATTGATAATTCCAATTAAGAAACAAGTTCTCGAAAATATTATGCAATACCTGACTGCATAGCTGGGCAGGCTGGAGCCGTGGATATTATAGGACGTGACGGAGATCTCGTACATTGTGAACGGAAGGAGATCGTTTAGTACAAAGAACGTCTTGCTCGCCGGCACGCGGTACGTCATTGGCTGAATCATCTTCACAGATTCGTTCCTAATGGAGCTCTCGGATGGGTCAATTAAATGTGCGTCGAACGACCGTAAAGTGGTCACATTGACTATGTATTCTGTGACCGTGTCTGTGTTCTCTACTGGAGGGGACCAAGTCACGTTCAGTTGTTTTTCGTTTAGAGCTTCCACTTCGATGTCTTCGGGTGGACTTGGAAGGAGTTCTGATGACAAGTTATTGTTTTTACAAAATTATTTATCAAAACATTATAGTATTATAGGCCAGTATGCATAGACATATATAGTTAATTTGGTTTTTGAGCCGATTAATATGCAAACAGTCATCTTTCCGGTACATTCATCTGTTAGATAATGTGTTTAATCTTTGTTCATATCAAAACTGTCATTAATAAAATCAATGGAAATGAAATAATAGAAATTGGTATTAATGGTTATCCAACTGATTTAAAGTTTAAAATCTTTCATTGCAGCTCCTTCATCATTGTTTCCGAACACATATTTCTGGATAATACCTGAATAAATGGCACGATTTACGCGAAGAATTACAATTGTGCAAAGGTCGTACTCCGACGTGCCGATGTAATCTTTTAATCGTAGTCATAAATTGTAATATACTTTATCCGTTAAAGGCTATCGAATTTCGCATTTAATTTGTATAATATAGTAACAATATAATCCATTCTACGTGTTCTGTTTTTTAATGGAAACAAATTTTGGACAAAAAGACATTGAACGCTTGTGAAATATCTTACGACTGCTTATAAAATTGATATTTTTTTTTCCTATTTGGCATATTAAGTAATTTATAGAAAAAGGTTGCAAAAAATATGCATTTGAGTTTAATGAGGTAATGTACTCGAAAAAAAAATCAGTTAAACGATTGAACAAAGAAACATATATTTACTGATAGTTAATCATTTAATTAGGTAATTACTTTGCGAAATATGAAATGGGGATTCATAATATTTTTTGTAGGACAAAGGTCTAATAAAGATGTATACTCATAAGTCGATAATGAGATAATATGATAATTGCTTAAAAGATTTACCAATTCCTTCAACGATACAAGCGAGTGTTTTCTCCATATACGTGGCGCAGGAATAATGAGTTTTGATATTATCAGTGACAGGGGTGAATTCTCCTCTACAGACGTCCTGGCAGATATCTGGCACGTGTTCCTGGACGCAGCACGGTACGTGGTTACGCCCGTCTGCCATGCATCTGGGGAGAACGGGGTTGTTAACCAGATATGGATAGTTCATACTTAATATAATATTTTAGATTTATAACAGGAAAAGCTTTTGGGGTTTTCTGAAAGAAATAATTATAAGTTTTAAAAATGTCTTAATTTTTTACACATTTTTAGGTACAAATATAATTTTGTAAATTTCGCACTATATTTTCTATTAAAGAAAATAAGCAATAAAAGGCGTGATAGAAAATTCACAACAAAAAGGGTTCATTATTAATATTGACAGTATTATCTTTAAATAAATCATTTTATTATTGGGCTTAACAAAAGTAAATATCCTGTACAAAAAGCTTCCTTGAAGGATGCCAAAGTTATTTCTAAATATTTTGTTTAGGCGTATCTTACTTAACAATCGCGGGGAAGTCGGGTTGACATGTCTCCGGATCTTGACCTGTGCCTTCTAAAATAGTTTGAATACTGCAGAAGCCCAAGCAGGTTTTGCTGACATTAGCATTGAGGCAGCAGTCCGTGTAATTGTGGGAAAGGGCAGTAGTGAAAAGAGTTGGTGCGTTAGCGGAATAGGTATCCGTTGTGTTTTGTGTTTCTGGAGGCGTGAGTCCTCTTGATATCACTGGAAAAGAAGATGTCGTCAGATTTCGCAATGTGAGAATTACCGTTTTGTAATTAAACAGTTTATGAATACTGATGTTTTATTTGTAGAAAATCCTTCCCATCATCTGTTATCACAATTCATTTATTATCTATCTTAATCCCTCCTTCATGAGTTCCCATTACACACAGCGTCGACAAATGTGGTTTATTTGTCCATAGATAATTTAAAAAAATCCTCTACAATAAAACGCCATAATAAAAGCAATTGTTGAATGAAACCGTAAATATGGCTTACCAGTTAACTTATGGAAGCTTCTGACAGGTGGTTCAGTATTTAATTCACACATGTAAAGACCGGCGTCAGACTCCTTCACAGTTTTGATGACCAGCGCCCATACATCACCACCTTTTCTTATGCCAGGCCCTTGTAGTGGTTCTTCCGCTGCGGACAATACAATAGGAATAATGTTTTTTGATGTATTTTCTACTTTTTCTCCAAAAGAAATAATGTTTCTGATTTTAACAGTATCCATAAATAGTATATTTTTTAATTTCTTCATAGTACATATTAATTATTTACGCAAAAAATAATGTTTATCAAGTTAGGAAATATCCCTGTACCCTGTTTGTTCTATATTCTCATCTTAGCAAGAACTTAAGTAGAAATTAATGTGTTGTAGTTTACATTAACTTACATTCATCATGCAACACTCGTACTCTATCATCTCTTGTGACTCTGACGCTACCAGCCGTGAGTAGTCTTTGATCTCTTGCCCTTTTCCATAGTACTGGTTTCCCTCTTGCTCCCAGCACAACACATGTCAGTAAAGCATCCTCGCCACTCCTGACCACAACGCCGCCGGCTGGTGCTCTCATCCAGGCTTCCTTTGGCTCTTCAACTTCAGGGGAGCTGCCTGAAGAACTGCTGACGCCTTCCACTGTTTCGCCCTTGGGTTCTGTAACAAAAAGTATCCTTTTACTAAATAGCTACTAAGTATTTATGATGATTCAAATATTAATAGACAGAGATAGGATTGTCATTTAAGGGACCCAGGTTTCTATTCTTGTCAACAGATATTCCTATCAACTTTCTTATCTGTTGGGTCTTATCGACTCTTATATCGTGTATTCGTATCAACTCTTCGAGGGGAAAAGACCTCTTATTATCACAAAATAGGAATTTTATAATCATTACAGGTACCTTTTACCAAAATCAAGGTAAGTAAGTCGTCATATGTATTTTGCCCAAATTTATTTCTTCCGCTTTAACATTGTCAAGTAACTTTATTAATGTTTACAACATTTTTAGTAATAATTTAATTTTACACAAATATGAAGTACATGGTACAATATAGTACCTACATCTTTTCAGAAAGGGCACGCCCTTCAGAAATGAAGTATAAGACTGAGAAGAGATGAAGTACATAAACATTTACCAGTCTTTGAAAAACAACAAAAATTATATTGAACTTAATAGTAAGCAGTTTTCCAAAATTTTCGCTCTTTCAAGCGTGTAAAATTAATTAAAACTGTATTAAGGCATTACTTTGTAAAAGGCTTTTACGAACAATGAACAGTTTATGAAGTTTGACTTTTCTTCTTAGGTCTTGTTGTTATTTGTTAACACCGCAAGTTGCTGGGTGTTTTTAGTTAAAAGTTCTGTGAAAAATGGAAGTTACAGTGTTTAGATATTAAGTTTTGTGATAAACAAAACCGAGATAGGTTTTGTTTTGCTTCTGTTGTTTTCTTTCATATATGCTTCTTCTGTGTGATAATTATCGCTAGGTATTTTTGCAGAGTATGAGTTATATCAGCATCAGTGTATAAAATATTTTGAACTGAAAGGATATAATAAGGAAGTCGTGAGTAATTTAAGTGGCAATGTTTTTTTTTTAATTATATGATAGGCTAGCGTTTTGCCGTGATCTCGCCTGACGGAAAGCGCCGATGAGTCCTAACCTGCATGCCTAGGAAGAGCCTATCCAATTTGGTTTGAAGAGTCCTAAACTATATGTATAAAATACAGGTAATAGCGCATATAAGTAGATGTAAAATCGATTCATGTATAATAGTTAAATGATATTATTCACAAATGTTTGCTTCTCATAGTCCGTAATACCGCATAAAAAAATTATGATAATGTTATTATTATATCATCACGGCAGGTTCTTACGAAGTAGGCAGTCACCACCGAGTAATGTCTATCTCGATTCTTACAGACCTTATATAGGTACGATTTTACATCCATCACTCTCTTGACGTACGATTTTAATATGGTATATACATTTAAAAATTAATTAAAAGTTTTATTATATGTTTGAAACAGCCGTTCATTATGTACTTTATTAAATCCTGTTGAGTACGGTACACACACATATTGTCACATTTTGTCGAACTCTCCCGAATATTGCCGCCGGGAGCGATGTGTTTATTGAGGCGAGGGCCGTTCCCGCTCTTACCTGCAAGCGATTTCACAGTTGAACACACACACAATTGTAAATTCGGAACAATTTAAATGATTATACGAATATTTCATGTATCTTTTTCCATTACTTTTTTATTATATCGTCACACTAGATCCTTTATGGGGTAGGCACATCGCAATTGCCAAAAATCCTTACAAATCTTATGTGCTTCTTCTACATTCATTACATGTTTTTCACACGCACGCTGATTCGAAGACTTTATTTTGATCTCTTCTATCAGTCAATATCTGACCTATTTTGTCAAGATAAGTAAGTCTTGGTCTCTCTTGGCACCTGCATCAATATTCAACTATATATTTGTTTTTTTTTTTGTTTCGTCTTTTTCCATCTACCTTCGAATATATGTATATTTCGGTGAACACACGAATGTATGCAAATTTCGGTAAAATAATATTATAACGTTTTCCTTTAAGAGTTTATACATCAAAGTTTTCCCCTTACTTCGAATAAATGCCAAAGCTAAGGAAATATAGACGACATATCCTTAACGAAGATGGGCGGGGTTATACGCAGCTGTTTGAAATTGGAAATTAAATTAACGACGAGTAACGGTTATTTCGAGGGGCCGAGTGGGGAGAGACTACATTTTGGAATAGTTCTGTCTCGCTCATTCAAATTCGAAAATTCAAACGATGACTTTTAAATATTTCAGCTCTCAAAATCTTTTCATTTAGCGACGTATCGTGCGATGTACGTAATATAGTAGAAAAGAATATAATGTCTAAGGAGTCCGTTATTATTGATAGTTGATGAACGAAAATGCGAGTTTTCTTTAAAATTAAGCCTGTTAAGTGATGTATTTATAAAGTACATTTAAATACATGTTTCTTCACTAAGAATGAATGGTGGTGCTCTTCTGTTTCGACATTATATACATAGTTTTTAGTTCTGATAGACAGAGTGGCCCTTAACACTCGTTTACATTTATTTACCGTGGAGCAATGTTGTGGAGGATGCTCCAACCTGCAGTTACTAGGTCTAGTAGCGAAAAAACCCGCAAGGGATTTGGTCTGTTTTGTACTATGTAATCCAATATAAAAGTTTAGTTTTGTGTACTATGTGTATTTTTTTGTACTTTGTAATCCGACATACCGGTTTAGTTTTGTGTACTATGTTCAAATATTTGTTTTGTATTTTGTAATCCAACATAAAAGTTTAGTTTTGTGTACTATGTTTAAATATTTGTTTTGTATTTTGTAATCCAACATACAAGTTTAGTTTTGTGTACTATGTTTATTTTTTTGTGCTGTGTAATCCAACATACGCTAAAGTCGTTTTATTTGTTCGCCGGCGCGATAAATCATGTTCGCTTGATGACGTCATATTTCCGCAACGACTCAACGCGTTGGAAGAGAAATTAATTGCAATCAGTTGTTTATTGTACAAGCGTTGTAGTATTGTACTTCCTATAAAGGTTACTATAAATACTGCTGGTACTATTGCTGCTAAACTGCAGCATTTTTTCTTCGTTACTATTTGCATAGCAGCAGCAATTTTTAGTTTCTCATCAATTTCTTCTATCTATCTATCAGCAATTTCTTCTATCTCTTCAAACAAATGTTTGTCTCCTCGCTACTTCTTTTCTCTTCTTTATACTGTCCATAATCTTTCATCCTTACCCCAATCAAAGACCGGCAGAAAAAAATTTTCACATCTTTTCCGCTTTACATACTTTATGTTTCTTCTCGTTTTCGTATAATGATGATTAAATAAATATGTACTCAAACCTAACAAAGATTCCGTACTTCTACGTAAGATATTGTAAAGACACTCATAAATGTGCGTTTTAAGATCAAATATTACTTGCTTTAATGGAAAACATCGTTAAGAAATCTCCGCACCTTAGAGTCCTCCATTCAGTTCTTTAAGTTGTGGGACATCTAACATGCCCTTGACCACTGTAGTAGACAATGGACTAACTCTTCTCATTCCGAGAGAAAAATCGTGACCAACAGCAAAAAAAAAAAGGTTTGATAATGATCATATAGTAAGCTATTCAATAAAACTTGTCCGTTCTGTTTTTTCAGCCAATACATCAGCTTCGCTACGGTATACTTGTGGCCATACATTATGTAAGAAGCCTCGTTTTCGTTCAAAAATAGAACATCATTAGCTACGTAGACTCCACTAGGTGGCAACGAAAATGCAACTTCACCCGCATTATGTTCTCTTTTTAAGAATATTTGACCTACTATGTAAAAGTGCCAGTTTCAAGATCGACTTCGCTTTTTATACAGTTTTAAATCATAAACATGTGTTGTACACGAAATAAGGCATTAATTCGTTAAGCATCTAGTCATGTCATTCAGTAATATTATAACGTCTCAGTCCCTTGTGTGGTGGACAGAAAGCAGTGCGTGTCAATATTTCTATCCTCACAGACTTGGTGACCTTCTTCTATCTTCAACACTCTCTTTGGTCTGAAATAGCGTTGATGTCATTCGGCACTCCATAGTTTTTTTTAGTTATAATTATTATGTTATAAGCTAGCATACTGTTTTTAAGTTATTCACAATCAGATTAAACAAAGATTGTTTTAGTGATAATGATGTTAACTCAACATCTATGTATATTTTCAACATTAATAAACATGCGCACGGATTTACATCTATCATTCGGCCAACCTGTCTCTTATTAAATCAAATCTCTGCGTCATAGCCGGAATGGTCCGCGCGGAGCCAAATATCTGCTACTAATGAAATCCTCAAACATAAATCATAAACCCCAACAATCTAATCGCTTTATGCAAAGCCAACCACGTGCACTGCGATCTAAATACAAAAACGGTGTTATGCAAAGCGTAAGATGCTATGCATGCATGCATAGATTTGTGTGCCATGTGTACGACGAGATAATTACCCGTTTTTCCATGTTATTTACATTTACTTACAAGGATATTTGGCGTTAACCCTGCTTAGTCGGTAAGGGACCTGGCGTGAAGATATTTAGGTATGGATGTATATCATTTACATTTGTTACACTTAATATTATTGTATCATTATTATATCCCCAAGCCCGAGTAGGGTAGGCAGATAGCACCGAGTGCCAATTATATATATCCTTACATATCTGATTTTAGCAGGTTTGGTTCTGACAATAATTTAAATTATCTTAGCAAGTGTACTAATATTTTTTTTTTATTTTAAGACAAGAATATCTTAGTCTTTGAAGACTTTATTTTACATCATTCAGATCACGGTATTTTGAGAGCGCAGTTAAAAAAAAAATCAAATTTGGTTGACGGAAATTACAAGTTCGCTGAGATTTCGAAGTAGGTACATAACTGTAAATATTTTAGCTACCCAAAATTTTAAAGCTGTTGTCGAAAATCGCGAACTCTCTCATGTTGAAAAGTAATCAAGCCAGTCAATAATGAGTAAGTGTCGCAAGTTAGTAGCTAGCAACACATTAAATGATTGATGGCCCCACTTCACGCAAACGACAAGTCCTTGGAGCTAATTTAGCGCTATTCGACACAGTTTGCAGTTACTTATACGGCTAGTTGCATGAATGCGAATACAAAAAAATTGTGCTCGTATTCGTAGTGTGTGTTTTTGATATCGATTTCTATGTTCTCGTTTTTTCTTCATATGGTATTTCAATACTCTAGTTTGTATTGGAACGTAACATCACGCCTGTAGTCCCCGAATAGGGAGGTAGAGGAGTGTAGTATAAACCCACGTTTCAGCAGTTACGTTTACGTCCCACTATGAAATAGGTGGTGAGCCTATTGTCATACATAGTATGGGCACAAATCCAGACTCCATGCTACTACTGATAATGTCAAGTTAGATTTTTTTTTTGCTTGAGTCAAGAATAGAACCCAGATGGTAAATGGTCAATTTTCAGTGGAGTTGCCAATGGGTCGCCAGCCTTATCTCGACGTTTTTGTTCTCTTTTCAAAATAGCAAGTTATCTTCAATAATAAACATCGTGGTTATAATAATAGCTAGATCTGCGAGTCTCTTCGATGTTTGCAATATCGTGCAAACTGTATATTGGGTGTGGTATACAAAAACAAGAACCAGCAATTAACACAGCAAGAACCGTATCATTAATGATACCGGGATTGATGGTTCTATGTATACCGCATTATGCAGGTAGCATCGCATTAGCCATGCGGTGCCTCGTACCGCTAATTGATTGTTGTAATCAATACGGAGCTGGCGTCGCTGAGACTCTGATTGGAACAATTTAATTAGTCTCTATATTTGTTAAAGTTATGTTATTTGAAATGGTTTGTATATAAATATGTATACATTTTGGATGTGTTAGGTTTTTGATTTTTCTGTTAAGTAACAATACTTGTATTGTAGTATGTTATAATTCTATAAATAAACATGTCTTGAAAAGGTGAAGTATATTGATTATTTGTATGTATAAAATGTACATAATGTGTAAATACAAATGTGTACTGCTGACTCGACATAATAAGAAAGCTACGCGACACGATACGACTAAACGTGTTGACATCGTTATATGATGCATTAGAAAGAAGAAAGAAAGAAAAAAATATATATTCGCAGACACTGCAACACACATAAAAACATTATTTAAAGTACAATAAACAGAAACAATGAGAAAGGTACACGTAATACTAATATGAATAATTGACTAGGGATAACACAAAAAATTACTCATATATGCATAAACATATAAAAAAGTTATAATAAAAAAATTATGTATCTATAAATAATCAATGTAATTTGTAGAGGTATTTATGCATCAATAATTCTCTTATTTTAATTCCTACACATGATTCTGACGTTTCAGAAGACGGCAAAAAGTATATAAATGTTCTATAGCTATTATCTTTTAAATGTCAAATTCCGATAGAATTCTATCATTTCCCATCTTATCTCATCTTAAGATCTAATACAAAAAGGGAATCTTTTATTCCGCCAATGATCTCTCATTCTCATTCATTCACATACATACATCTCTCATTCACATACATTCTCGCTATGAAGGATACAAAGTGATTTTTGAAAACAACATTTTAATTATTCAGTATTAATTTAGGTGTATAGCAATAGTGTAGTGGCTTTATCTTGAAGCTATAAATTTTCATATCGAAGCTCACTGCGACATAAGGACATGAGGTAATGAATTTATTACCTACTCGCTTCCTGCCCGCAAATGCAGCACGTTGTTTCGGTATTATGTCCGTGTCTATTTTCATTTTTCCCACAGGAACGAAGTATTCCGGTATAAAATTTAGTCTAGGACACTTACGAATTGTCCATTTATGTATGTTTTAACAATCACACCGTTAAGTGGATGCTTTGCGACGTGACAGAACAGTAAATAATCAAAGATATTAGTTTTAATTTATTATCGTTAATAGGTGACTAAAATATTAAGATAGGAAATTAATTATTTAACGGTTTTGGCTTATAATATCGACACCAGCGACACATGTATGCATAAATATATATGTATGTATTTATAAAATAGCAAGGTGGATAAAATCTGGACTTGAAATTTTTAATTTAAGGTTTTATGTGTAGATATACGTACTTGGTATACATCTATTAGATATATAATTTGAAATGTGTTCATATCATTAAGAAAAAACTACATATTAAGAAAAACGAATAAACTGATTTTAACGAAAATTTATGCGATGATAGCTTGATATACATTTTATAATATAGGGTACTTTTTAAATCAATCAATTAGGGCGGTTTTAAATTATTTTGTTTCTGCACGAAAAGACCGGAACCTGTTGGTTATAATTGGTTATTAATACATTTGTTTGCTAATCGTTTTCAGATTGGATTCTCCATCGGATAGCCATTAATATTATTTGTGGAATCCCTACAGCCTTAGAATAAATGCAAAAGTTTGAATCTATTATTATTTGTTTTCTTACACTATTTTAATATATTAACTATTTTAACATATCACTCTATCGCTAAGTGCAAGACTTGGAGCATACTTCACCATCTGGTCCAGTTTGGACTGGACCAATAGATTTAATCTATTTAGTGAATAATTGAATCATATAATAAAACTGCGATTTTTCCTTTTTCAATATTTGGAATTCACTATGAATGGAATGGAATAAAATTAAATGCGAAATATGATTAACATTTCGCACGTGCACCCACTCCAGTGTATCTCGACGTGAGCTAGTGGCGTAGAGAGCTCGAATCATTCCAGCTCTCATAGCCGAGTGTTTCGGATATATCACGTATATTAGTCACCTTTCCTCATACGATATATGTACATTTAATTTTAGCTTTAACCTTTCTCATTGTGAGGGGAGGCCCGTGTCCAATAATGGAACATTTAAAGGATTGATGACGATGATTAAATCAAGTTATACATTTATTAAATCGAGTAAGAAAATAAATTTAATGCGAAGAGCTGAAGATCGAGATCAGTGGCGTGCTATTGGAGAGACCTATGTCCAGCAGTGGACGATGACGGGCTGATTATGATGATGAAGAAAGTAACAATAAACCACAAAAAGAGTAGGCTCTTTGAGTTTATGCCCAGGACTTCTATTTGATATGGCGCCCCGGTCTAATAGTAGATTAGGAGAAAACGAATAACAGGTACCTCTGTCATAAGTCAATAAATAAAAAAAGATTTAATTTGATTTGATCTAGATTTAGAACGATAATATTTGAATGTTATTATATTATAATACTCCAATAGAATCACTTAGAGAAACAGCAAATCCTATGTTAAAGATCTCATTGAGATGCAGATCGCTACCCAACGACGGCGCTCAGGATAAAGAAATCAACGCAAATTGACCGCCTTCATACACATATTCTCAGGGATGAATCAATCTGTATGATAACACCAGCCGGGTCTTCTGGTCGAGTTCTGCAAGAAAACTCACCTCTAACCACTGGTAATAATGGTCATATTCCGCTGGAGCGGCAAGAATTGATTGATCCTTATCTGCTGCCCAATAAATATGAGGAACGTGAGTCCCAAACGAGCGTATTATGGAATTGAATCCTAATACCCTGCGTCGTATTTCTTGCTGTATTTCGAATATTTTACTCGCACAATTGAGTTAAAATGGAATCTCAAACATTTGACGAGAGGGTTAGGAAATTGTGGAAAATTATTAACGGTATCCACGATTCTGATTAATAATCGATATAAATTAAAATAGGTATTTAAACAAACTAGACTTAATTATGTTACAAGATTGCATTTGTAATGGTATTTAAGTCGCAGTATTTAATTCATATTTAATTAAACTTCCAGTTAATATGAATTAAAAAATGATTTTTTTCGATAGTTTTATTTAATCATAATTAGTAAAACTTTTATGTAATATTAATTGTTGTAGTATTTAAGCTATTATTAATTAGTTAACGTTAATTCAACTTTCGGATAATAATAGTATTTAAGCCACCATTTGTAAGGATTGTGTGAAGGGTAAGCAATTTCTCATCTATTCGGAATTAATTTAGATCGAAACACTTGTAGCCTATGTGGCTAGACAGAATATTGAATACGGTATCTATGGGCGTAATCTATTTATAAGTAATCACCATTTATTGGGTTGTAACAGATTACTAACTAGGTAATCTATAGTAGGTATATTGGTTTTGAAAATTTAATCGATATCCAATATCGTTACTTTATTTCTGGCCATTCAATTGAATGACTATTGTGAATACATTTGACGTTCATTATCAATATCTAATATAAAAAATTATATATCACCATGCCATGTTGCTTTTGGGATAGGCAGAGAGCACGGGGTGCTAATTATCTGTACAGGTCATACATGCTTCTTTAACATCACTCTATACTAATAAATCTAAGGTCATCGAGTGGCGACTACGTCTAGGCAAAAGGAGCATAGGTCGCCCTCCTACCAGGTGGTCTGACGACCTGAAGAAGACAGCGGGAAGCTGCTGGATTCGGAAGGCCCAGGACCTGATGGAGTGGCGCCGATTAGGGGAGGCCTATGTCCAGCAGTGGACACCAAGAGGCTGAAGATGATGATGATGATGATGATTTTAAAATACTTTCTCTGTAACGAATTTTGTGTTTATAGTCGATTACACAAATTCTATTTTAATATGACATAATTTTCAGGTCAAAAGTTCGCTCTGCTGGAGATGAAATCGGCCCTCTCAGCAATCTTGAGAAATTTCCAACTAGTTAAAGTGACAACACCTTCGGATCTAAATTTCACAGCGGATGTTATTTTAAGGAATTCTGGTCCTATTTTCGTTAACTTTGTTAAAAGAGAGCAAAGAATATAGTAAGCTTAGGAAATTTAGGTTCATACTTACATACTTTTATTACCAAATCTCATGTACCTACCTACATTTCTCTTGTAGTGTATGTTTCTTCATGGCATGTGCGTGCGATTAAGAAAGTATGCTGGAGTGTAAAAGCATCTCTTTATGTATTTGGTTTACGAACATTTGATTAGGTAGGTACTTAAATAATTGTATTAATTTACATTTTCCTGATATTAAGTTTCTTAAGTAATTTTTTATTTATTAAATCCAGTGTAATAAATGACATGAGTTTTATTATATTCACGCGTATAAAGGCGTTTTATGAAAAATAGGCGTAATAACACTCAGGATGATAAAATGAACGGTAATTTCATAGTATTATTATAATCCTAAATTATATTGAAAGGTTTCCCTTCAAAATAAATATGTGCTTACCCATTTTGTTGAACGCTTTATACAAGAACTAATGACAGACATCTTAAAGTTCACGATTATTAACGCTTCGGATAGGATACTATCAAATACTAAGATTGTAATGAGCATACATTCAGCTTACTAAATACTTACTAATAATTATATTAATGCCCAGCCTGCGTGTCCAGGGCGGGGGTTATGGGCAGAGACTGCTCAGGGAAAGCAAGAAAAGGGATTTACCTGATGATTATGAGTTAAATTAGCAAATACTGATAGACGATCATTGTCCAATCCCTAGACTTGTTTATTGGCTTAGTTCAGCCGCATGAGGGATCCTGGCCGAATGTCTCTGCTGCCGGCTCATTTACTGCTCTCTTTATATTAAAAATATGTTTAAAAACGTCACGCCAATAATCCCCGAAGAGGTAGACAGAGAGCTGTAGTACATCCCCCGTTTCACCAGTTACGTTTAAGTTCCAT
>DWFV01000091.1:0-19140 GCA_018246775.1 Parelbella machaon machaon
GTGCGGCGGCGCGCAGTCTCCGCCGCGACCTCGCTGCAAACGGTGGGAGCTCATGAAGAAGGACCTCGTATAGGTCCTAAACTAGTCGGGCCATCCCGAAAAAACGCACGTGAGTTAAGCCCTGCACGTTTCGTGACCCTGTCATATGTCAAATTGGGTAACATTGATTAGATCAACATATTAGGAACCTTTATACAGTGTATATATTATGTACTAAGGGTTAAAAGCTTGTGGGAATATTAATAGAAAGGGCTAAATAAAAGCAACATTACGGTGTCGGATGCGACTTTAACGTCTGCCGTTGCTTTACTGTACAAATCACTCGCAGCTTACAAACGCGTCATAAACTAAGTTTTATTTATGGTTTTAAACCAATCGTTTAATATCCCAAATGTAATCGAAGTTCCGACCGACTGGCATCTACTGCACTTTGAACAAATCAATTTCAAATTACTATTACTTGGAGTAAACTTTAAGCCTTTCATAACCGCAGCGAGATCGTAGTTGTACAACTCAGTTACAGAGTATTATCGTTATAAACAATCATATGAGAAGGGTTCATAGGCTGCCATGCTGGTCAAGTGTGGCTTGGAAGCCTTCCGCGTCTTAAAGATTGATATTAACGGTTAGAACATGGGTTAAGCCTTCCCCAATCACTGCGAACCCTCGTGAACAGCATAGCGAACGTCACACTGGTCCAACGCTAATATTATGTTCGCTCAGAATTCCCAGCTCTTCTGCATCCCCACAGGAGATTAGAAGTGAGTATTCATTCGCGGTACAATGATGCAGCTGCCGTAGCTCCCAGCTCGTGGTATTTAACAGTAACAAACGATGTATGTATGTATATTTACTTGATAGTTATACATTGATATTGTTATATAAGTGAGTGATAGCCTAGTGATTAAGAATTCAGCCTCTCACTCCGGTGGTCCTGGGTTCAAGTCCATAGCGCGCACCTCTTTACATAAGTGCGTTTAAATTTAAATATCATTTAATATTATATGTGTTAAAGTCGAATACATAACCAGATTAGCGTAGTTTGTCTTTGTGCCAATCTCAATGCCATATTTTGATATTTGGCAGCTGGTATCCAGCAAAATTTACCAACGGACCTTTATAATTTGTAAAATTTTCTTTGTTAATATATGTATTAAATTAGTCGTCGACCTTCCGTTGTAACAAAATTGAGCGCTTATTTGTGTTCACACAAAATCACACCGCAAAGCTTTAGTGTTTATTATTTAAAACCAAAATAAATAAAGTTTACATTGTAAAATAAATAATCCATAAAACGCCCGAATGCATTAAAGTGCAAAAAATTAAATATTGTTAAACAAAACCCTGGAAAATTCATTATAGTAGTAAGTTGAACGGTGTATAATTTCGACTACAACTGAACACAAACAACTCTACATATATCCTATAACATAGTCTATGCCCATGTGTATTACTGTAGATCAATGTTCATGCATCGCTAAGCTCGCATACTGAAGCCTAGTACGTCGTGTATACAGAACCAGAGTTACGCTTGGAATAACAATTGTAGCTCCGAGTATTTACTATGGAACTAGGCAGGAATTATCGATACTGTTCTAGAAATTATGGCGCAGTTACCACCTCGCGTATCGGAATCAGATCACGTCTGGATCAAACTTTTACAGTTTATGTATGTACATATTTGAAATATTACGACAACCACCTTTTAACTTCTTCCAACAACACCCTGCTCACCCAGTCCAGAATGGATTCGTACCACGAGTTCGCAAGTCAACTGCACCAGATGAAAACCACCACTCATAAAAACAGCTAAGTTTTTGAGTTTTCGGTAATCACAAACTTTTTCTGAGCAGAAGGTGCAAAGGCCAACAGCCGATAACACTTCTATAAAAAATTAGGACAATTACATCTACCCTTCTCGACTTTCAACGCTGGCTGGGGGCGGTTGACACGCCAACGTTGCGTGATGTGGCGACAATAATAACAAATATTAAGGCTATTAAAGTATGTTAAAAAATAACTGAAAACATAATAAATTAAATATAATGTTTACATAGGTCATTTAATATTTTGCCTCAACCGATCGTTTACTGTTTATTGCAATTCTCACACAAAAAGTATTTATTTTGTATATAAACATGTGAAAATATATATTACACATGTATAGTGGGTCCAACGACAGTCTTATTACATAGGTTTTAGATTCTTATGAACTGTGCCTACCACGTACCATCAGATAGTCTGCATCCGCATGTACTACTTAGGTAACAAACATAATAACATATACATACTATATCCCTTCCCCAACTACTACTTCGCCGTGAAGCGAATTTATACAAAAAAATCTCAGCAACTTATATTTTTTTCTTTGACAGTTATCGTTAAACAATATTAGGCCAGGACTGATTTAGCTAGTCAAAAATGTACATACTTCTTCTGAACCTATGGAAATTTTAGGAACATAAAAAATCTCAAATTAAATGTTATATATTAGTTAAGGACTCTGAGAGATCCCCTCCGGGAGCCCTATGTACGGTCGTGGACTTAAACAGGCTGATGATCATGATGATGATGAAATAAAATAGTAAATTAAGGATTTACCGCAACCTTAGAAACATTTATTCGATTTACAATAATGTCGCGAGCGGTTTCAAATTAATTCTACAAAGTGCTAGGTCTCCGAGGGACTATGTTTCACAGACGTGTACAGTGACATCGCGATACTTATGTTAATAAATTGTTTATTCATATATTTATTCCTTCTTTATTTATTAGGGTTTAGTTTTTATTTTAATACTTTTAATTTCCCTTTCGATTTAATACAAATAGTATCTAATATGTATCGATCTATATCTAATAAAAATTGACGTGATTAAATGTATAAAAGCTATCTGACATTTTGCCTCCCGCGTTATGAAATATATCATAACATTTTGTGTTCACTTTACAGTAATATTAAAATATTTTTAACCCATAATTTTGTCTTTATTAATACATACAAATATGCGTTTATGTACATATATATATATATATATAATTCCATTAGAACGAGATCACATACAGAGCGATAAAAATGCTAAAAAGGTGGAATAATAACATAAAAGTTTTAATATAATCATCTAAGCTATAATATAATCTATAACATGGTTCAATCAATAACAATATTCGATATTCGATCAAAAGATTCTCAGTTCGATCTTCGGGTCCCAGTGATAGCACGGAATCCGTATTTACGCCTGGTGTATGCCAATAGGCTCATTCCCTATGTGACATATAACATAGATTATTGAACGTAGGAGTATAGTTAAATCTTCTGCCTACTCCTTCAGGGAAATACGGGTGTGATCTTATACATATATGCAATATATACATATGTATGTAATAAATTCATAATATTTTGCAATATTAATATTTTGTTTTTATAACGTTACAAAATGTAATAATATCAAAATTGTTTTATTTAATAATCAATTTATACATACTTTCTGGTTGGCTAAAGGTAATTAAAAAGAATAGTAAGTAAAATGTCAGAAAATAACCAATTAATGTGTAAAGTTCGAAAAGAACGAAGGATTGTGAAATGTGACCAATAAAGAATAAAAATATTGTAAACCTTATCAAAGCACATTGGTAATAAACCACTTGTTGCAAATCAAGGGGGCGTTTAATTTTGCCACATGTACATATATTTATATACGAAGGTATATGAAATAATAAAATATGTGAATTACAAATTTATTTTAGCTTCCAGCACCCAAGTGATATACCATAAGTCTTCTAGAACGTTCATTTCCCCGAGAGTCATGAAGTGGTTTCGAATTAACTCGGCGGGACGCAGCTCTCCCAAGTCGCTATATTTCATTAATGTTACGCTTTTGTTCTGAAAGATTCTACTTGCTTTTATTTGTAACAATATATTATCAGCAAGGAAACAGCAGTTATAGAAACTTTAATGTCTTAGTTAGATCATATTTAAAGTGCTTTTCTCGGGGACACATTGATGTTGGACACATGTAGAGCACTTAGTGTTGGGTGTATCCGGTTACTTATTACAAATAATTATGCGACATACAAAATTGTTATTATGCACAAACATTGTATCTTTAAATCATATTTCAAGACATTTCGGTAATGGAAGGATCTGAAAATAAAACCGATACTAATCGTAAATGGTACGAATGGATCCAAAATGTTCCATATTATGTCTACATTAATTTAAATCCAAAAAGGTGTATGTTTATTATTGGAATTATTGTTTTACGGAGTGAAAAGGCAAAATAACATGAATAACTTAATCTTTATGAATAATAACTAGCCTAAATGGAAACCTCGGAATACATAATTTAATTTTAAAGCATGTCAAAACACAATAACCAGCTTCAGAGCCCACATAGATGGGATGGATTAAAGGGCTTTGTGAGAACATTTTCATTTCCGTGTAAATAAATTGTGAATGGAAATTGATTTATGCGTTCAAAATAGAAAACCAATCGCATCGCAAAATATAAATATAACGCTGCCGTGCCAAATTTTATTATGAGTAATTCTGGGAAAAAACTAATTTTATATTATAAAAAACGTGAAACAAATAATTTTTGTACAAGTATAAAGTAATTTAAATAAATTGCAAAAAACAAATCTCTTACAAATGCTAGAATACTTGATAAAATTCCCCTCTATTCTAACCATCAACACCTTGTCCACGTGCAGGGAATTATTGGGCAAATGGCTAAATTTTTGCACCCTTTATGTTTTCGCGACGAAGCAGTATCGGCTCCCACCTAATCCCGCTCAGTGATCTCCTTTATAACAATGCACAGTTTTCTTCCGTGTCAGAATAGCCATTACCACTGTTAGCTGAGATAGATTTCCTCCAATCCAATCAGCCAGACTAGATCAATGCCCAAGGCTTTATTGTACGGTAGGTTTCACAGAGGCATCCGCTGCGCAGATCCCTGTTGAAACCCTGTGATGCAATATTTTGAACCAAACCCATATTTTTTATCATATTGTTACACGTGTATATCCTGAGCATGTCACGCAAGTGGGGAAGCACACTGTATTAGATAAGTGCCACCCTAAATACCTTTCAAGGCAGTTAGCTGATTATGATATTAGGTAACCTTATGTACATATGCGTTACAATAGCTAAAACCGACCGTTTAGCCATTTGAACTACGTTAAACAGTCACAAATTTTTGTCATAATTTATACTTTATCGATTAACTTATTAAAAATTATCAAAGAAGGACGCGCCTGTATTATGATAAGCATACACATGCAAAACACGTATATACTTAAATTTTAGAACAGTACAGTGTTGGTATTGATACCACAAATATTATCCTCAGCGGCAGCTTTAGTCTAAAACTCCGATGTAAAGAGCAAAAGAGTTATCTAGGAAAATGGGCTGATAGGTAAAAACGTCGTATTAATTTCCAGGTATGTCATGCTGAGCGAAAATTTGAAAATTGACGATAACGGCCTATCATTATTGAATCACAAAATATCTAAGCTATGTCAAAGGCGGCTTCAATTACCGGCTTGCCCTCACTCAAAGAGCACTGGCTTACCCGTGCATCGCTTTGCTAATAGCTACCCCGTATTAAATTAGACGCGATGGCAACCCTAATTGATAAGGCTTCGCGACCTTTGTATTTCCGATTCAAATATCAATCATCCCATCCCATATTGTCACATTATTATAGAGAATGTCATTGAAAATGGGCATAACACTATTTTTTTATGGTTAGAAAATTCGACTGCTGGAGTAATGTGCATAAAATTTAATAATAATGCGCATCATAGAGTAAAATGAATTAATGAATTATAAATTTCAATGTTGTATTCTGCATCTCTAAATCGCAGTTCTCCACTTTACTTTGCTTCTACATGTTGTTTGCAAACTTAATCCTCGCAGTGTATGAATCCTTAAGGATTGAAAATTTCACTTGAAATTTAAGACGATTGTAGACTTGTGGACTAGCCAAAACTTGATACCTTGTTGCTTTCAGATACAGTAAATTCATTATTTCTATTGAATGATAATTTAAAAACCTATAGTGATGTATGTCCATAGTGTACTGTCCCACGTTATGTAAAAACGTGTCTTCTATTCATGCAAAGGTCAAACGGGGTGCTTTTGATAGCACAAATTTTTTTCGTAACCGCTGACCGTGTACAGACAGCCACCCCTTAAAATGAATGGCATCGCGTTGTCTATCTGGAACTCATTATAGCGTCAGTCAAGAAACAATAGGTCGCGGTGGTCTGATTAAATCACGCGACGTTCTCGTAAAAGAGGGAGTGACCAGCTTGTGGTTTCCACGTACAATCGACGGGGATACCACGCTTTATGGAACTGTGTCGAATTTTTTTTTGTTAAAATGTCTCTTTTATAACCACTTTCGTTTTTTATTGGCATGGAATTAATAGGCATGGAATTAATTTAAATTTAAATAATATCCCATGGACCAAGAACTTTGTTCCCGTAACGATACAATAATTCGCCTAGATAAAAGTAAAATAAATTTACAATTAGTTAAATTTAACAGTACAAAACAATGCTATGTCATATTATTAACTTGCTCAAAATCGAGATTATAGGCAAAAACCCCTCGGCGCTGACCTATGTCCAGCAGTGCACTTAGGCTGACGATGAGTAATACACTCGTAATGTTTATCATTGGTGCTTAATAAATAACTGTCGGGAACAGTCCACCTCCTACGGTTCTATTCGAGATAAGTTAGAGATATCCATGGACAGCAGCGGCCAATTACGTCTGCTAGATAGAAGGCATAAGCATGCGTACTGCTCTCTTCTCATGGAAAAGGAGAGAAGATCTAGTAAAATAATTAGCTGTCTCTTTAATAATAAGCGATGCCAAGTTTTTGTTCCCATGTATTCCCATAAATGTACTAAATACCTATTTTTTTATTTTATTTAGATGGTAGTTCACAGTTGGGTTTTGAGCAACAGTAATATAGTGAAGAGATTAAAATATAAACAACAAATAGTGAAGTACGCTTTTATAGCGACTATATTCTTAAGTAACAGACACAGATCTTATTACTGTCACAGTCTGTTTCCTCTTATGAGTCTTACGATATGTTTTTATACTCGTAACTAGAATTAATATGTAGCCACTTAGCCTCTACTGATTTATATCAATCCAAAAACTAATATGTTATGCAGGTTAATAAGTATGAACGTCACTATGTATGATGTTCTCCGTAGTTGCTACTTAAACAAAATATTTACTGTTTAAAATAAACATAAGTTAGAAGTTTCTATAAAAATCGGCATCATGGTCACCCGCAAAAAGACAGTAATTCCGTATATGGGCGCATGACGTCACCGTCCGCAAGATTACAGGACACACCTTTCCGCGCCTACCTGTCTAATATTTCTAATGTGTTGGTCTACTTTGTCACATTTACAAGTGGCCATTATTCATTTTGTTTAGTTAGCAATGTTTCTACGTGTTTTTTTTTTCAATTTTGCTAGCGTTAAATGTAACCGGCCAGTGCGTTACCATTATACCGTACATATTACACTTAGACATTATTTTATAATTCTTTTATACATTACTGTATTGTAGAAATTATCCTAGGTTTAATGCTAAAACATATTTGGAACGAAATTCTAACAACAACATTCTAACAACCACATTCTAACAACGAAATTCTAAGCATTCTGAGAATACAACAGAAAACTGGTTTTGTTGTCTTAAGAAAGGACATTGGGTAGACAAGTTAGCTACTTGTACAATATAAAGATTATTGAGGTCAATTTTAGATCACTTCGTCGCTATTTGAGATTTCTAAAACGCTGTACAAGATGGTACTCATTCTTGCTTAAAATAACCCACAGTAGATAAATGATTAATGTTAATAAGGTTATGATTTTTAAGTATACATACATAGCTTTGCTATTACAAGAGAAACAAAATAACACACCTTTTATAATTCAATACCATATGAAGGTATTGCGGTGCGTGGCCTGTACAAACCTCGTATCTTCTAGTATCTTATCATTTAACGATAGTTTCCTATCTCTATGGGAACTTCTTCAGTTTATATCTGCGACCGGCTCTCGAGTGACGGCTATTGCGCGACACAGTCTACCCGCGAAACTTGTTTCTTAATTTTTATTTGTATCTAAAAACCTGATTCAATACGTCCTTGTGAAATCTTACTCAAATCTAAAGGTGAAGCTACGATTTCATTAGATTATAATGACTACATTTCGTTGTTGCTATTATAGGAGAAATATTTATATATGGATACATCTGAATTCGGTATGTACTAAGTTCAATAGAATGTTCCATGTTACCGTTTACCGTTAATATAATATCAACCATACAGTTCAAAAGCCAGTGTCTTCCGCAGTGTTCTAGCATGTGAGGATTATCTCGCACGACATCCGAAACTATAAATAGCTATTCTAAGTACTGGTTGTTCAAATATCTATTTTCGATGGATGATTATTGCACCCAAATCGGAATACTATTGGATTTCTCTCATTTATAATTTCTAGTAGTGACCAAGTTTGTATTTGTGCCCGGTGTATAGCAATAGGCTCACCACCTATTCCATGGGACTTAACCGTAACTGCTGAAACGTAGGAGTGTTTTACACTCCTCTGGCTACCTCTTCGGAGATTACAGGCGTGATGGTACGATGATGATTAATGCAACTTGTTTACTTATAGACACAATACACTGAACGTCACTTTCAAACTTCACTTAAAATGACTTAAAATCACCAGAAATAATCGAAATATGATGTAGATATCGCTCTTGATGCTTAAATATTATTTAGGAGTTTTATTCGAATTTCTTTACAACTGATATTTTACGTGAAGTGAGCAGCGAACAGACAGCGATCATAAGTAGCCACTGCCGCCATAGACGTCTGGTACCGACCTCAGCCCTGTCGGAAGTGGCCTGTTACTTTTAATTGGGCCAATTAGTATAAGTCATTAATAAGATTTTTATTTAATGATAAATTAGTGACAAAACGACTCTTGTACTTTCTTATAGGAAGTGTTCGTATGATTGGCCCGAGATTTTTTCTTAATTTTTATTTTGCAGCCCTATTGCGCTTAAGCGAAAAATTCTTAGCACTGAGATGGTCATTTTATAGTATACTAAGGAACGAAAACGACCTTCTTGACACCGAAACACGAAACGAAACTTGATTGAAGAAAACAAAAAACTAGTTTAACGATATATTTTATCACCCATTTGAGTATTTGTAAACGAATCCTGGACAAGTGGTACTGGGTTCGATTTCCTGATTAGAGTTTTTGTAACTTGTAATGCCTAGAAGTATCTCGGAATTTAGATTTATGCCCGGTGTACGGCAATAAGCTCAGCCTGTCCGTGGTAGGACGTAATGCAACTGGTGCAAATGGGAGTCTCGTACATTCCTCTGCCTACGCAGTCTCGATCGTTGTTTGTTATGACAATGAGTTACATTTCACAAAATGAGCCTTAAACATGTGTTAAATTCTTTAAGTTACTGCAGCGAATCTGCATGTAATTCTTAAAAGTATATGATTGATTATTGTTACAAAATTTCGCTAAATAATAAAGTACGTGTGGATAACAGAATCTTGGTTTTAATAGTTTATTTATTCGTGCCAAGTTATGTGTACATAATAATATGTATTCTACTCATGTTATAGATTCGCAGAACACTTGATATATGTATTACTTGAAAGGTTAGATTATAATTTTTCACATGACTTTTTCCTCTATGCTTTAAGTAATATTTAATGTTAATTATTTTGTAAAATGAGAGGAGCGTGCCAGAATTATTTAGAGCATTTTAAAGAAAAGCTGAAATTTAAACCTAATGAAGATATCACTGCTATGCCCCAATGTGTCATCATGATGATAAATAATTACAGATGTGCATAACTGATGACCAACTTGGGATATGTTGCGTTAACACTTTTTACTCACTCACTACAGAAAAAAATGCACACTGATTGAATCATGTGACGTTTTCCACTGCCACTAGTACAAACGCTCTACACTATACTAATCAATAATCGATTTATTTACTCGACACCATATGAATAAACTAACACGTTGCAGTTGCACGAAAAGTCAAAACATTCGTGACTAACAATAGACATTTATACCCCGACACCGCACTGCTTCATTAAAAACCCATTCGGTAGTAATAATTTACACTAAAATTAATTTGACTTATTGGTTGCAATGGTCGCGGAGCGGTCGCGATGAAGTTTGCCGGCGGTTTAGACATTGAATAGTGATTTTAAACGTTATATTCGGAACTAAGTTTCACATATTTGTTTGTCTTTGTACCTAGACACGGAACCTTAGAATAGAGCCACGAATATAAAACCTCATTGCTATTTATATAACTAGTCTTCAGGTCCCCAAGTAGTTTTCATTTCAATTTTACAGAAGTGCAAATTTTGCGCTTATAAAACTAACTCTTATTGTAAACGGACTTGCAGTTGGTAAGGAAGTACGCGTACGCGATGCAATTTTCTCAACGTATTGAAACTGAAGAAATTGAAAAAAATGATACAGTTTATTGTGAAATATACTAAATTTATTAATAACAAATACTATAAACGGTTTTACGAGTAAAAACTTAGCATATTAGTGAACGATCGAGAGAAGAGAAAAAAATAAGAGTGCCACATAGAACACGACACAGACAAAAGAGAGCGCTCGAGTAGCACGGATTATTTAAGATGCGTTTCTGTTTGTGTCTATAATCCAACAAAAACCAATAGCCAAGCTAAAGTACACTGAATACTTAATGACGTCAGAACGGTATTCTACCACCACAAGCATGGTGACGCCACCACCATCGCCTATAACTTGATATGTTGATGTATTCTAATAGATATTTAACTTAAAACAAAATTTAAGAACAAGTTTTTCTTGAAACAATCTTTGGAAATAACTTCGCGCGTACTACGTGTTCGTGAGCAAAATTCAACTTCGAATGTCCATTTCAAATTCGTTTATTTCAAATTGATTGGAATTCTAATCTAATTGGAAGTATGGTTTGCACGTTTCTACCGCACCGCACCTACCGAGGATCGAGCTGAGTGACGTGCCATTGGAGAGGCCTATGTCAAGCAGTGGACGACGACGGGGTGATAGTGTGTGTTACTTGTGTATGTGTGTTTCTACCGCAAAGCAATTGTTGCTAGCACACCTTGTGTTCCGGTCTGTAAGCTGTGGTCGCTTCATCAGATACACACTAGAGGTGACCAGGTCAATATTCTCTAGAAATCTCAATATATATGTTGTTTATTTATTTAATTCGATAATTAATAGGACTAACATTACGACATTATAACCATTATTTATAAATCAACAATGAAGTTTGTATAAGTGTTTCTAATGATGTTGTGCCATTTACGTTGCATTATGAATACAATAGTGAATGCCCACGACTCCAAAGACATTCGAAAAGATACATAAGCACGGTACGGCATCAAATGTGTGAATAGAATCCTCTACACGACCCGCATGCGCTACGACTGAAACACGAAACACAACGCGAAATACAAAGTAAAACGTATGTAACTAAGTTTGCAGCAACAACTCGCGCGGCGAACTTCCTAACATGCGGCGGGCCGCGGCCACGGAGTTCTCTCAATTCGCTTTACATCCATTCCGCTCCTACAAACTACTTTGATCAGTACTCTTCTGTTACTAACCAGAATTATTTTTAATATCGTTATTAGTAGTCTTATTTGGGCCACTCCTCATGTGTTGCGTATTTCCATAGGCGACAATGGCTACTTACCATCAGGTGGCTGGTCTGTTTGCTAGGCTAAATATAACAAAAATATCTGGTAATAAAATCACTTCTTTCACATGTAGGTACTTATTATCGGAAATTACGTTAATAATATTACAACGCGGATCTGTAACACTACATACCAATGTCGCAGCAACGGATATTATAGTTAATGTTGCTAAAAGATTTTAACGAAATTTTAACTTGTCCGTTATGTAAGATAACTGAGTCGCCGCTGGATAATTAAGTGCCCATACTGCGCTTGGTCCTTGAATGCACGGCAGCTAATTTGCCCCCCGTTTCCATATCTCGAGGGAGATATAAAGTAGTCGGAATTCGCATTTAAAGTTAGATGATAGTAATTGGTTCCTATCGAAGAAGCTTGCAGCTGTTGAAATACTTCCAACTGAATATATAGCTTCCGCTTCGGTTAGATTAATCCGCCTACCGATGCGAGCAGATGCAGCGCGATGGAACAATCTAGAGATCTTTTCAACTTCAGAGAACTTTGCATTGGTGTTTTAATACTTTGCAGTCTTCAGATTTAATTCATGCAACAGCAATTGGTTACCAAGGATACTAATTCATTCACTATACATTGCGTAACGCTTGCTTGGCGTTCACAGAATTAATACCACATAAAATGTTATTGTGTTTCGTCTATATATCACTTTACTCATTTACATTTATAATAGGTATAGATATCTCAATATTGAATTGAGGAGTCTGTCGAAGGCGTCAGTATAGAAGTTTTGAGTTTTAAGCATGTCTATCGTATTAGCAAAACAGGTAATCTGCTTATTAATGCAGCTATGATTATATTTCTATAATAATCATGTTATAAGTAACATATCTGGTAATAACATTTTAAAATTCTAGCAAGCATCTATATTAAGTAAATGTGAACGTTTTATAATTACGACGTTGTAAGAGTGATGAAAACATCGTGAAGAATTCTGCACGCATTGGAGTGGAGATCATGGTTTGGGAGAGTAGCGTAGGACGTCCTCCGGCTAAGCACAGTGACAATATACGCAAGTGATTCCCAGCGGTTGGATATAAAGGTATAAAGGTTGAACCCAGTGGAGTCCCAATAGAGAAACCTATTTCCAGCAGTGAACGAGAACCGGTTGATAATGACAATTATGATAAATGTGTACTACATGATATCAGTACTGTACATTTCCCAACACCAAATGAGAACTATCATAAATATTAAAGCTTTGCCTGATTGTCTTTTTATCAAATGCATGTTTGACTGTCAAACTAATTACCGCTTGATACTTCAATACCACACCGAAATGTATATTGTGCGTAGTTATCATATTATTATCACTATTATTTTAAGCCTCATATCAAACATATAAATAGTTTTAAGTCAAATGCGTTAAAGAAAAAACCGCAACACAGCGTACTCACGGAGAAGTGCTCAGACGTGCTCTACAATGCTCTACATATAAAATTGTACAGTCGACAGTGGCACGTCTGCGTTAAATTTATGGACGGCTTTCTGTGATATATTTGAATATGAAATAGCGCTAAATACGTTTCCGTTTTAACGATTTAAAATGAATATAAATTTAAAACCAAAATAACAAACATTGCAGCAATGTTAAAAATACTGTTAAGTTATTTAAAAACACTTCCTATTTGGTTTTATGGACTATTACGTGTCGTCGTAAGCTCTTATGAAGCTTCTCGTTCAGGACATTTTTGCTAACTTGTTATGATTGTAGTTCACAAACGATTTGTGAAGTTGTGCAGCGTTCGACGCAACTTTGGACGGGTGACCACTGACAAAATATTTTAACAAATACATATTTGTACCTGAGATGTGATTCAGCTCCATATCTTTAAATGTTATTCATTAAACATATTTGTGAGGTTTAAGAGCGGTTAAAATGTAACAGACGGATTGGCTACCAGCCAGCATCTCCATTTACCTTCTTGGACGTAGATCCTGCTCAGTTACAAGGAATATATCCCTTGCTGTACAGAGTATCTGCTGACTCTACTGCGTAACGAATATTTCTATGGATCGTAACGAAATCTGCTCTGTGGGATTCGAATTCGGCTTCGCGCTAATAAATGTTTATGGGATATTAGGTACGTGAAGAAAAAATACTAGGTGGAAACGAATAATAAAAATAAACAGCACCTCCGTGACGCAACGGTTCATGGCACATTTGTTTATTTGCATTTCCGCGACAGATCATCCCCCCGACCTAAGCAAAGACTATCCACTGAATTCGGTTAGGATTAGCAGTGCTAAGCAGATTAGCGTCGCGGCTACTGGCTGCTAACCATCATCATACATTACGTAAACTGTTCAGTACGTCTGATACCCTCTTCTATACTCCCTCTCTCTGTTTCTCTTATACATGTCCTTCCGTTAATAACCGTGCGTATTATTTTCTGTCTTGTAGATCCCGGTTTTTTATTTGTATAGCGTACTTTATTTGGCGGGAGTAACCTAACCGTAAAACCATCACATTTTAACCTCATCTATGAGATTTCTTTTATTGCGTTCGAACTTACACATGTATATGAACTTACGTTACTTGCTTAGCAGAAACATACCAGAAAATTACACTTTATAATAACGAGCGGTTAAAGACCTTATGGATGTAGTAAGAAGATTAAATGGTGCTCTAACAAAAGTGATATACACAGTGTTCAAGGTCGACATATCGTAGCGTAGCGTCGTAATTGTGGATTATACATTTCTGATTTCGGAGTGCGCGTAGTGTGAGATGCCAGTGGTAAAGCAGTAATGGAGACATGGCGTGGCCAGGCGGGTCGCCGGACACGGTCGAGCTGCCACTACACCAAGTATCAAGTGCCGATACCATCGATGGTATTGATGGGTTGACCATTCCCGCGACTACTGTTGTCGATGGTCACATGAGACTTCGTAAGTATTCCACTGTTAAATTTATATATACTGTAAACGATCGTAGATTCTATTTCACTGTAACCAAAACTCAGGAAGACATATATATATGTATTCGTTATTATAAACAAAAAATTGTTTTGACATGTAGGTACTTTATGTAATTTAGATAACAAAGTATCGTAAAAACATTATTTAGTAAACTAAATATCATAATATTCATTTGACCCATATAAGTGAGCATAGTTTTAATAACAATAAATCATATACATATGTATATTATCTATTTGAGTATATATATTTGTATACATACATATGTATTGGAGTTGTATGGGCAACGATACCATAATCCAAAACTTAAATTGTAAATACATATAAAATAATCATTTTTTTTGTTTCATCATCATCATGATTATCATCAGCCTATCTCAGTCCATTGCTGGACATAGAATTTGTTTGTTTTTTTGAATTGATTTTTTTTTGTTTGCAATGTCCTTAATTACGTTCTTAATGATCTTGGAAAATTTTAAATTAAACGGTTATAAAGACTTCTCATACCGATTATATCTTATCTTTGCAGTAATATTTAAGGCCGTAATAATATTAATGTTCATAATAGCCGACGTTTTTTTTATAATTTACCGAGAAAATTAAGGACGTCTTTGACAAAAGAATACAGTCAAAAAAAACTTTCTTGTTATAAAGGACATTGGATCTTTTTGGCCCGTTTTGTGAAAATCTCGGATACAAACAACAGCTACATAAGTTATTTACATTCCGCAAGTAATTTGGCGCTCTCTACTTTTGCTCTAATTTATGGGGGATACAGGTACAGCGAGGTCTCTACAGTCGCACACATACGCATTTTAAAACACACAAACAGTCCTCATCTTTCAACGTGATCTATCCGTTACCCTTCTTTTGGATATACCTCACCACCTATGTATCTTATAAGCATTCTTTTTTGGTTTCACTGTTAACTTTCCTTTGGACTTGGAAGTATTCAAATGGAAACGCATCCGCCCATTCTTGACATGGCAGGGCGTCCATGTGTTACTGTATACTGTATGATACGTGTGTATTGTCAGGATGATACACATGTACTTACATATGCCAATTGGGTTTTTTGATAGAAAATGATTATATTTATTAGAAAAATGATTATATTTATTAGAAAAATGATTATATTTATTAGAAAAATGATTATATTTATTTGAAAAATGATTATATTTATTAGAAAAATGATTATATTTATTAAAAAAATGATTATATTTATTAGAAAAATGATTATATTTTTTAGAAAAATGATTATATTTATTAGAAAAATGGTTATATTTATTAAAAAAATTATTATATTTATTGCCTCGCGGATTCACTCGCATATTATTAAAAAGAAATCGCCAATATATAATTTACAGTACTTCAGGACAGACAATTTTCTTAGTTCTTTTTCTTGTCGTATTATAATTATTATTTCTATTGTAAAATACGATTACTTCGTCTCTTTTTGTAATATAAATCAATATCAATAGTAAAGATGTAATATTGTTACGCTCAATTTAAATTACTAAATCACGATACTCCCATTAATCTCAACAATGAGGCCCATGCGAGGGTGTAACTACATCCAAACCTTTAAAGTAATGTATGATTCATTTTTATCTGTAGCGGATATCTTGTTCATAGTAAAATAATCTCTGAAAAAGTCACTCATAACATTTTGATTTCATATAACTTTACGCACCGTAAATATGTTCTCGTACCCTGAAGACTTTTCTCGCTTTTTATATATTGATACATTAATAATTTTTATTTTATAAGACCAGTACCAGTACCAGACTAGTATATTTTTTAAATTTTTACTTTGTATGTGACACCAAAACGAACAGTAAACAATCCAAAAAGTTATACATAGAATTCATTACAGAGCCATATACAAGGCACTTCAAATTTAGTTATCTTTGTCGTCATAACTGCCAAAGCTATGACTTATCCTACTTCTCATGAATCACGTGCAATCTACATCTATCTGATATCAAAAGGTACACGTCAGTAATATTATAATGTGCCATATTTCCGATTCCACTACACTCTATTATGACAGGACAAAATCCGTTATCAGCTCATTAAATTGTTTTATCTGTTTTATTTACGATCTATTTGGTAGCCATAATATTTTTATCTTATCATATAATAATTGCGGTAGATTTTATCATGTAACTTTCTGCGTTGTCACTTTATCACAATCAATCTGGGTAATAAAGAAATTTAAGTGAAATACTTCAAGAACGATCAAATGTAAATATTAGGTATATAACATACGTAGTAGTAATAGCCTAATGTGGCCTTTATTTCACAGAATTTTCTGAAGCCCACGTTGTCCCTTTCTATTCCAATCTAATTTTCACATCTCGAGCGAATTTCTGGGAAGATTCTTTCTTCGCATTTAACTTAACTCTCTCAGTATTTGAACTCCGTTCCACATTTCGCTACGCTCTGTCCATTAAAATAAAACTTAAATCCTTGGAATAGAATCCCTAGTTCTATATAATTAATGGAAAAAGACAAAAGGTTCAATAAATCTTTTTCACGAGTACTTCAATCATCCATACTTATGTTCTCGAAAATAAGCAGAAATAAAGTCACAATCGTCGCCAGTGTCCGCCGTACTGTCTTTATAAAGTTACGTAAAAACGCTGACATTAATGAAAACAGGCGTTGATGCGTTCGGATACTCGTACATCTTTCTGTTTTCATTATGTCGAGAAAAAAGCAGGAAATTACCTACTCCATGGGACTTAAATTTGACTGGTAATACGTGAGAGTGTACTATACTCCTCCCTTGTCTACTCCTACGGGGATTATAAGCGTGTAATATCACGTAATCTTCATAAATAATAGTAATTGAATATGGCCCATTGTGAATAAAATGGACTCCTACATTAGATACAGAAGTAGTAATATCTTAAGACTCGACCTTCCACTCGACTCCATCAGAGTTCTAATGTTCGAATCTTAGCGTACATCTCTAACTTTGCGTACACTTGCAGCACAAACTTACGCGTCTTAGAGCTGTCCACTTACATAATGCCCACATAATGTTCTCTAAGGCACGCGAAGTTTGCTAGTCCGTACATAGCCAGAGCGGAAAGTGGTTTTAAGGCTTCTCGTTGTAAAATGAATCCCATATCTAACTAAAGAAGGATATAGAGATCAATGTTAAAGAAAGTTCACTTATTATGCAGTTACGTTTTACTTTTTGTACTGGCTGTAAGGTACGGCTCCATAGCATCGCATTGTTGCATATATTATGCAGGATACCATGGAAGACACAATGTAGCTAAGCTGGCATTATAAAATTTTCATATAGTCTTTTTCATGCTCATGAATATTTTCATAATAATGTAAGGAATAATTAAGTACCAAAGCTTATCAAAATTCGTATTTTTTATATCGATTTTGTTTGAACCTTCAGACGTAGATGATTATTCTGTAAACAGCACGGATCTAAGGTTCAAATACGGTACAAGAATGCTGAAGAGCGACAATACTCGTATTTGCCATACTATATATTATTACTCTAATCGACTGTCTGTGTGTACCAGATTTAAAGCTGGACAATCCCTAAGAGTAAAGATACATCAGTAAATAATATCAGGCAGACAATAATATATCAGTGGTGAGCTATACCACATATATGTGAGTTGCACTTGGATCTTAAAATAAAAGGATAAATGCCTCATATTGTGGCTTCTATAACGCAGACATTGTCTTCATAGAAAATATGAGAATCCGCAATGACGGCTATGACGAATTTTGTTCTGTCTATATGTACTTGTTATTTACGTAACGGCACAATAAGATCAGCGTGAAGCTAACACGCGACATTCACCTTGCGTATGGCTTCCTAGTACATGGCAAATTCAGTCTACTTTCAGCAGTGGAGTGCGAACATCATGTTGGTCCAAATCCTAATTATGATGTACATCGCCACGTGCCTCATCTTTTACGTAGCCCACATCATCGACTACTATCTTAGCGTCGAGGAGTTGTAGAAAAATCGAAAATTTCAGTAGGTCAGCATGATCCATGTCCTCAGACATGCATTAGTGTCGTGCAAATGTTTGTTCACCGGTGTTCCAAGAGTCGTTGTTAATGTGGGGGGCTTCCAGCCGCTTGGTAAGTGTATTTATATCTCTTGTTCGGCTATCTTGTTAGTATCATACTAATTAGACAATTGAGCGTATTCTATTGTTAGTACACTGCACAACAGACTAATAAACAGATGATAGTTTAAATCTAGTTTTCATACATACGTAGGTAGGTACATATGTTCACGCCAGGTCCTTTGCAACATAGCCAGAGAGCGCGGAGTATCAAATATCCCTGCCGTGCTTCTTTCATTTTCATTATTCTCTTCCTTCGTGCACGTGGGGTTCGAAGAC
>DWFV01000092.1:0-19085 GCA_018246775.1 Parelbella machaon machaon
CACCACCTATTCCATGGGACTTAAACGTAACTGGTGAAACGTAGGAGTGTACTACACTCCTCTGCCTACCCCTTCGGAGATTACAGGCGTGATGTTACGTATTATTATTATATAGAAAAGCTGCACTATACTGCCTTTAGCAGCTCGTCAGCCTACTTACTTCTTGAATTTAAGAAACATTATAACCACCTAAGGAACTAAAACCGCCTTAATAAGTACTTCCAGAACATTCGTAAACTCACAGCAACTTAACAGCTTCATCCACCTTAAGAGCTATCACATGTCTCAGTAAATAATCCTCTTAAAGTTAATACGTTCAAAACAAATGCGTATAGCACTAATATTTTTCATAAGTACGGTTCCGCCAATTAGTGTAAGTTCGATCAGGATTAAACGACAGCATTAATAAAGATAGGCTGATGATGATGATGGTGATGATTAATAAAGGGAAATGTGTACAGTTACTTACAATAAGTGCGCTATTATAATTGGTATTTTACATAAAACTTACTAGATAATTGGCGATAGAAATTAATGTATTTATCTCGCATCTGAAATTAATATTCCATTTAAAATATACTCGAGACAGGTCCTGGTGGACAAGTAAGTCAACATGAGGCAAGCCAAGTATGTAAACGGACTTTTCTGTTGTTTTTGATTTTATGTGGTGTGCAATAAAGTATTTTTGTATTGTATTGTAAACATAGAGATATCTGGCACTCGTTGCTCTCTGCTTCCGCACAAGGAACCACTACCAATTTGTCGTTCCACTGTTATATACGGGTTTCCTCTAAGATCATAGACTACTACACTAACTGCGGGTAGACGGAAAAAAAATATAACAAGTGTGTGGAAAATTGAACACTTGTGACCGACGCAAGAATTACCATAATACTGTATTTATATCTAACTCTGGAATCCGTACAGATGCTCGCTCGCACGACAATTGTATATATATTTACATAATTAGTAGTTGTTCATAATACGACACTCTACATAGAGTTTGAACATGACCAAAAAGTTTTCATACACGAGGAGTTAATTTAAAAGATATGTCCATAAAAACGAGCCTTTAAAGAAAGAAAAAGAAACAGTTATAAATAAATATATGTATATGTAGAGATATTGCAAAGTAATAATAATATCTTTGGACACCTCCCAATGACATATCCATCAAATTAGGCGGAAACGATGTCATGGGTAACTAAACGGCTGATAAATTAATTACCTTCAAACTCATACATATTATGTGAAAGCATATTCATATAAATACTAATTTATTACGAAATATTTGTCTTGTGTGGCAATTGAACCTACAATCCTCGGTGCAGCGATAAGGTTTACTAACCACTGGAAAAGCGGCCCAGTTAATATGAAAAGGAAGTCCCGTAATATGAACACCGTAGAAGTAATGTATTTAAATATATTCACCTTACAATATGTATCAGTAATGAATCAGTACTCGTGCACCGACAGACAAATGTTTGAGTTTCTTTTACACATGTTGAACGAAATAAAGTTCATTATTTATAGTCAATATGTTGTGTAGTGCCCATAAAATCAGGTGTCAAAGTTTACACCGGATAATTAGATATTTTATTACCTCGCAAGGTTAATTTCCGGTTTAACGATGGGTTCAGAACATATTGGTAGTAATATGCCAGTTAGTATTATGTCAGTTATTATTTTAACTGAACTACGTGCAAGATGGTCTTAGATATTATATCTATATATAAATATAAAAATGGCCATAACCAATGCAGGAATAAATTAAATTTGGTTAGCACATGTATGCTTTCTCATGTTATAGTATTCAATAATTCATCGGTAAACGGCGATTAGAACTGGCAAGACCAAAGCGGCTGAAACCGATTTGAGATTAGTCACAGATGCGACGTTAGCACCTTTTGAATTTTAAAAATCCTCCTATTACCCAATTGTCCAATCACAGTATACTGTAAATACTATTACAAAGTATTTTAATGCAGAGATATTACCGGCAAACCGACAAAATAGTCATTTTGCCGGTTTTGTGACTTTCACATTTCGTTCTTAATAATCCCGCATTGGCTGCGTAGATAAGGGTGTCGACACACCCACTAAAAACGAAATGTTTTTAAACATACCGCCTTATTAGTATTGAAAAAAATTCGCCCACCCGCACACAATAGACCAATAAACATAACAAGCGGACACCTCTATTAACAATAACCGTTTGATTAGTTACGCTGTTTTAGACCACACAGACACTACGTAGAAAAAAACGAGAATCGCTAAATGACAGTCACAAATAGAGTTATAAATATATGTACAATATATGTATATTTATATAATTCACAATGGACGTCGTAATTCAATGTTGACTGGACGTGTGTAGACATTGTTGAGCTGTGGTTGTTCTGCAATGGTGCTGAGCGGATTACATATACAAAATATTTTAAATAAATGAATGAGAGCAAAGATGATAACTGAATTAAGCTTCAATGCTCGTGTAAGCGTAGGTTATTTTTATGACTGGTCTTTTAGAAGGTAACGCTGCGCTGATGTCTCTTGTATAAAGATGTTTTCAAGGCTTTAAAAGTTAGAATTGATCCTTTCAAATCAATTTAAAGATAATGTGATGTTCTCAGTTCAATACTTAACAATATACACAATTAATAATTGTATTTAAATTCTGTATAACACAAATTAATACTCATTGATTTTAAGTCATACTGCAGCGAGAATGTATTTTAAATATATACTAAATGAAAACAAGATGTTAAAGACACCACACAATACTTCCTACTTGCGTATCACGCAGTCTTTGTAGTCTGTATTTTGATACAGATATTGTGAAGCTATTGTAGACAGTATTTCCTCATACGTCCTCGCGCGTACAATGTTTTCTCGAGGCACTTTCGAATTAGCGCCGTAAAATTAAGGCTTTGCCATGCGGGCATATAAATTAGATGGCCTTTATTTGCGACAGACGTTTTAGTGTTATGTCTGCCGCATATGGGCAGACAAGTCATATTGAAATTATGAAGGGATTTCTTGTTCGCCTGCGTTATATTTGCGACAATATATGGCGCAGACTGCACAATCGATGAGTAAGCATGTGAACAGTAGCTGTGGCCGCCCATGGTAAAATTGCATCGGTCATACCGAGCTAGGCAATTTAAGGTCAGAAATGATAGATTGATATACACTTAGGATGCAATATAGTATAATAATGCGTTTCTACCTTATCATCATTATAACATTATCTGGCTACCTTGCCTGTTGCCTGCGAATTCTCTGCTTACTCACTAATCTATTCCCTGTTTGACATAGGCTTCTCCAATATTACCCTTACTACTTATGACCAGTCAATTGATTTATAGACGCAGATAACTGCTGGACATTTAATTAGCATCTTTTCATGCTTCAGTTCTCATACCTTTTAGATAAATGTCATTTTTCTTATTATCCTCTGTCCTTATAAAAAAAATTGACCTTGACCTTCAGATAATGTTAGCTATATTAACTAGCGGTTAAAATATAAAAAGGCGACGTGTTATTTCAGGGATTAACCAGATAATAGAGTCTTATAACGAGACGAATGTGACTTAACCACAATAAAGCTGACCAATTATACAAAATATGTATTAACATTTCATGTAACAATTTAACACTGTGACTAATCGATGGTCGATTGTTAATAAGGTGTCCGGTTGTTATGTTTATTGTGTGCGGGTGGGCGAACTTTTTTTAGTTAGTCAGTAAGGCGGCCTATTTGTAATTTTGCTCTTCTGTGAATAATCGTGTTCTTATTGTTAATAAATAAAGACGTAAATGCTTCAGCCGTAATTATTAGAATTCAGACTATATCTATCACAACAGATGTGTTAACAGAGTAACGAAAATGAAGGAAATATTTAGTAAGTATGATATATTATATTGCTTTTAAAACTTCACGAAAACATAAAGCGGGCACGAAGAGCAGATGAACTCAACTATATATGCTTCAGTTTGGGCATTTGTAAATGTTCATGACAGCCGTATTTGTAACAACTATTTATTTAAATTCCGAAATCATAGTTAATACTAGCTGAGCCCGCGACTTCGTCCGCGTGTTATTTATTGAAAAAAATATTGTTCAATTATTGCGCAGTGGTGGAATGCGCGTGGGCTGCGCGCTGTACTGGACAGTACTTGGACATTGTAACATTACTTTATTTAATAATTTTAAAATTTTAAAATTTAAGTAGCCTAAGTTACTCCTTATTACATCAGCTATCTGCCTGTGAAAGTCCCGTCAAAATTGGTCGGTGTACCGTGTAGACATACATATGCATTTAGTAAAAAGCGGTTATTTTATTATTACAAATAAACACTTCAATTTTATTTATTAGTATAGATAGACATTACAACTTTAAGTAGGTACTAAGATCATGTTAGCTATTGTTTATTAAATTTTCTGAAACTCAATTCGTCAAATTAGAAATATTTTTTTAAGTTGTAAAGTGTTAGTCTTAAAATCCGCCCTCTCCACGTTGCTAACCCTACGCACAACTCGAAAATGCTCTATGGGGATATGAAAGGAAATTTTAAATCCGCAAATGTTAAATTGTGAGCCCTCTATATTTCACCCTTCAGCGGATAGCCGCTGAACTCGATAAAAGGTTTGAGATATCAAAATGTAGATTTATCATAAGTTGTATTGTAAATATTAGGACAGTGACACACAGAGCACGGTATTAATTACCTGATACAAATTTTAAAATTTCTTGTTTACTATAACTGTTAATGAAAACCGTGAAACAACGTTTTATGCATGAATTGAGTCTCATTTGCTGCTTTAAACTTATATACACATATGTAATAGAAGGACGAATCCTTTAGTACGATTAATATAACGATTTTGGTAATATTAGAAGAATCGAAAGGAGAAAAGCCGCTAAAAGAAAAACACAAAAGGTCTATGACTATCCACGTGGAATAAAGATAGCAATATGCTTGTATGAAGTCTGCCAACCCGCACTTGGCCAGCGTGGCAGACTATGGGAGGAGATCTATCAATATGAGAGGAGACCCGTATTCCAACAGTGGAATTGTAAATGGGTCGATTATTATTATTTTTATTTATTAATATGCTTGTGTCTTTTAACAGTTTCAATCTTATCCAGTCATGTTTTGATTCATATGATTATATTACTTTTAACGCTATATTTTTTTTATTTACTCCGAGTTAAATTATGGTGTTGTAAACTTTAAACCTAATCGATAAGAGCTAGGACCAAAACCACCACTCCAATATATTCTCGTTTACATAGTACCGATAAAATACATATTTAATACTATTGAGCTTAATATACCACTGACACAATCCATCTCTACTATGTCGACTTAATGCCGATGGATGGCCACCAAATGTTACAGTAACGTCACCGTGACTGCACAGCATCGCCCGTGTGAGGGGAGAGTGGGCACAGTGGGTGCAAGGTGCCAAATCATCTCGGAAGCTAAATTACACATATCTATTATCATTATACAGATCGACCCATTACACTTACAGTTAAATACCAGTAAAATACATATTATTAAATCAAAAATATAATACAATAAATATTTTGTTATATTTTGTACTGTAGAAAAGTAATTATCTGGGTTTTATTTAAATTAAAAAAAAACAGTTTTTTATTCCCTTGCATTAATATAATTTATTAATTAAATAAAAACTTAGTACAAGCTTAAAGTTTTAACAAATAATCGTATTAACTGCGTATTATATAACAAAATTATTGGAAAAACAACACAGATCCGTTCCAATCATTCAATTATGCAACCGTACATTACCGCCTCGAAATAATTCGTACTGGCTTTTCAAACAGAATAACAGGTGAGCTTATTAAGGATTACTCACGCTCATTTGCGAGATAACACCATCTGCTGTGAACGGAACGCCGATTACGATCTATCATTCAATCGTTCGGTCTATATGAATCATTGGAGCGAATGGGTTTGCGTAGTGAATTATCGTGTTTAATGGTACATTTCATTTTGTGCATAAGGTTATCATAAGAGATAGTTGTAAATTGGAAGGATTATGGTTAGATATTTAGCTATTATTATTTTAACTTTGTAAAAGGTGTTAGTTACTTATGTATCTATTTTTTGTCGAATTAATTTATATCGAATTTACAGTCATATATAAGTAGATACATCAATTACCTTGGACTATTTATTATTATTACAATCTTGGACATATTACATATACCTATATTGGACTTATATTAACATCTTGGACATACATACATAAATTGACATGATTCTTACATTCAATAGTGACAATATATTTCATTCATTCATTTTTATACACATCATTCCAGCCAATTTCTTATATCATTCCACTTATAAATTAAGATAGGGATTTACCGCCTTAATTTTCCTATTCGATTAGGGCATTAAAGCATTAACAATATTGCTGAGTCAGCGTAGAGATCATTTTTCTTCCGTCTCTCCAAAAGCCCAAAGAATTTCACTTTCGCAAAATTAGTATCAATAATCCCGTAACTAATTTATCATAGTTATGACGAGAAGTTGAAGAGTGCATTTACGAGTATATATAAGATTTGGCCGTGAAAATTTTGCAGTCATAGTCTCAAATATAAAGTATTTACTTTAATTTTCAATAGACAATAGAAAAAATATTTTTACTGTGAAGTATTTAATGTATTTTTACGGGAAGGTCATTAGTTTGTTTTTTTGCTATTAAGAATTATTGATCTTCTCGTAAAAATATTAGGTATTACTTAAAAATACAACAATCTCACAAAATTAGTCGGTTACCAAACGCAGTTGTTTAAATGTAGTCCATCACCTGACAGATAGGGACTGGCGTTAAATGCCGCCCTTAGTTACACACTTCCGTGAAAATCACATAAACTACGTAAAAAAGGACAGACAGAAAATTACAAACCATTTGACATCTGACACCGCGAATATTCAAATTAATGCATTATCGATACGAATGTGGTGCACTTGTGTGGAACAAGGGTGATTTTATGACACCTACGTCATGTACACATTTAACGCGCAACTCCCTTCAACAGGCCATAGTCGAAAAAATGCAAATAACACTTGGATAAAAAAACCCAGTATGCTATAATTCTTTAAGTGTTTTTTTTGTACTGTGGCTATAAAAAGAGGAGGTTGGGGTAGTATGTACGAGCAGGTTATGACACGTAATTTACGCGTAAATCAAATTTGACCGGTGGGTGTGTTCGGTTGTCTGGCACATATGGCGATGTTTCTATACAGAAAGCGACGATTGTTACGTTTCTGAGTGCTTTCGTGTGTACCGTGACGCGGCCGTGTTCGTGATGAATAGGAATAAAGCTTGTGTTCTCGAGCGTTTACAGGCACGCAGATATCTATTGTCTTGTGATTTTATTTTTGTTATTGTTATTTAGTGGAGGTTTTTTGGATAACAATCCATTTGTTAATAATCGGTTTTTTGTCTTCTTTGTTATACAGGATGTGTATTCGATTTTTACGTAATATCAATTTAGTGTATAGATAGTACTTAGGTGTAGAATCCAAATACATATATATATAAGTGTACATTTTCAGAGAGCGTAGTCGGTGCTCTAGCACTGCAGTAGGCAAACTACAGGGAACAAAGCAAAAATTCCGTTCCATTTAAAATCGTTAGAATTGGGTATATTTTAGTAGTCGCTGCGTACTCATTTAAACATTAAATATGGATTTTAAATTTTAATTTATTTTAATTAGGGGGCAGGTCACAAACTCAGTTTTGTCGGCTATCTAGTTAAAATCAAAAAAGACCGCGAGATAGCAATCAGAGGGGGAGAAGACGACAATATGGTCAAATGATCTAATTTGCATGATTATCATTAATAGATTGTTTTGTTTGTAGCGACCTTATGGCGCAGCCTTCCATTATAAATTGATTTTTAAATAAGTCAAAGTAATTTGGATTTGAGTGATAAGACAGAATTAAGTGTGAATGATCGTACTTAATTAGCAGGTATAAAATAAAAAATAAGTAATGTATAAAATAAAAAATACCTCCGTTGTCTATGAAAAAGTGTACCATATCTGTAAAAAGTATGAAGTCTGAATTTCTAGATCGGAGAAATAAAAATTAAATTATGATTTATTTTTGTAAAATTGTAACTGAAGATTCGTTTTTTATAGGCTCGCCTTTGAGACTGTAATATTCGATTCGATCAAAAATGAACATAGTTAAGAATTACATTTTTATTATTTATACACCGCAGCCTTAATAAACAAAACCATTAACACACAAAACAATTAGATCAACTACATAAACAATACAATTAAATGCGTAACAAAAACTTAAACACCGTAGCGATAGCAGCAAAATTGAAGCTAGCAATGCTGTTTTAGCCACAATAATCCCTTCTCGTGCACATTATCCCGCTAAATAGTCACTTACTGAGGTCCGTTCGTATTTTACGCTAGGAAAAAACTTTAAGCCACCCCACAATTTAACCGAACTGCTGTGGAGTGAACACCTGCGCGGTTCGCATCGAATTCAAGCAATATGATGTTTGCCACTTGTTATAATATCCATATGCTGAATAAACGTGCAATATCTATTTTTAATACGTCTTCTAAGTTTTAATTATGTTGCGCATTTTGTTAGTTTGGTTATGGAAATTGTTGAGGTTAATTTTTATGTACAGTGCGTTTTATTTTCGAATATAAAACAGTTGATATAAATTTTTTAAGAGACGGGAGAAGATATTGTAGAAAGAAGTTATAGATTTTATAATTGATTACATCATTATGTAATTTTGTGACTCGATTTGTTTTAAGAGGTCATGATAATACATATAAGTGTCAAAAAAGCGTGTATACGTGGAGTCTGTACACTATAATATAAAAATATTTACCTACCAAAATTAATGTGAGAAATATAATAATAGCAATTGATAGCAATAAAATTTTACCATTTGCTGTGTGTATATCATAATATTTAAAAATATGGCTCGCACTTAAATCCGTCGCACCTCCTTTTTGCCCCCCCAACGAGTTGTAATGAAGAATTATTGTTTTTAACGTCACACTCTACTGTTTTGTATGAGGATTTCCTTTCTATAAGTCTCTTCAATACTCGAACAAACACGTTTGCACTTGTGGATGTAGGTGTATTTACTTATTGTTTTTACGTTAACTCAACAAGCCATAATAGGCTTTATGGTAGAAGAAACAAAGCACACATTTGTGTAGGAGTGCCACAAAGCTTTTTAGTGTTTTTATGTCCACCGACTCGTTGATGCAAGATTTTACTTGACACTTGTGTGGTTAATAGATCGTATCTTAAAGTTTATTTGTCAAATAGTTATTGTTTTTTAGCCTTTATCTTTGGTATCAAATTATGGTAGTATTGTCATACACGTGTACGAAATATTCTCTGTTACATTTCCGGTTTCAACGTAATTAGTTTTAATATGAGTTTAGTTTTTTTCTCGAATTATTATTATTACAAACGCGTCAAAGTCTTCGAAACCGGCAAGCGTATGTAGAGAGATAAATAGATAAATATAGTAGAAGCACGTCAAGTCTGTAAGGGTCGGAACATTTGGCACTCGGTGCTCTCTGCCTGCCGTAAGGGAACTGGCGTGATGATATAATTTTTTTTCTACTTCTCCTTTATGAAAAAATCACTTAGCCATGTTCATTTAAGACAGTGTCCGAACATTATCTACAATGACTAGTGAATACATCCCCTCGATGTGACCTGACAAATAAATCATTGCTAATACGATTTTGCTTCAACATATTTTTGCCCCAACCTCCCCTAAAGATGACTTTAGTGTATTCTATATTTCTGTGTACCTATTGTGCATGAGGTAGGACGGCGCATCGATAGAGCTCAATGAAAGGTTTATAGAGCAGAAGTGGCCTGTACAATTTTGCAACTTCATATGCAGTCAAGTATATAATAGGCGACTATTACTGGATAAGTTTTTGCAAAAGCCTAGAGCAGTTTTTCGGATGGTTTAAAAATATTTCGACAGGTAGAGTCGCTACCGTTATCTCTACCAAATTGCATAGTAGCATTTTGAGTAAGCACTATAGCTCTGTCAGCTAAATACCATACTTATGATTTGATAACCATAAGAGGTAGGTTATCACTGCTTTGTAAGTGTGAGGCTCACAAAGCAGGGATGGCCTAGTCGTTTAAAAATTTAGCCTCTCACTTACCGGATACTAGGTTCAAATACTGACGCGCACCGCTTTTTAAAATTAAATATGACTAGCTACAACGACTAGCTACAACGGAGAAGGAAAACATCGTGTGGAAACTCGATACTTTAGAGTTCTGAAAGAAAGAGTTCTTTAAGGCATATGAAGTCTGCCAACCCGCGTTGGCAAGCGTGAAAGACCTGGCCTTATGGCCTTATGGAATTTTTATTTGAGGTCAGTCTCTAACAACGGAGTAATAAAAGGGTAGAAAAACGATACCTTCTCTATCCGGATTCTGAGTGAGAATATTTCAATGGTTCAAGTTAAATATAACTAACGTAACATTACGCATGTAATCCGCGAAGAGGCATCTAGAGTAACTATGCATTAATGTTATATTAATTTGAAGATTACAAGTTTAAATATATTTATAAGACAGTCACCTTTTCTATAGACTAATACTGAATGAAACACAGTGGCCTATCTAAGGGCGTATTTAATATTAATTAATATGGACACGATGCGCTACTACATGAAATGTAAAACACAAAAGCTAAAGCGAAAGTTGTGAAACAAACTACTGGGAACAAAGAACGGAGGAAGTTGTTCTCAAACGTAACAAGTGCACACACGCGCAGTTAATCTGCTGATGATAAATGACGGTCCACGCTCTCGATTCGACTGCTATATACAGAGTGATGTTAGCCGTCATATAAGTGACGGACAACACATAATTATTATTGTCAATTGCAAAGCATTCAGGTATTCTGAAGTTTCTTTCTGTAGTAGTGTTATTTTCTAATTATTTTTTGATAATTTTATTGTTGTCAGTTACTTAGCGTTTAGTTAGTTATTTTATAGTTTCATTCTAAATTGTTATTTTCTAATTAATTTTTGGGTAATTGTTTCATGCAGTTTATATTGCATTTAGGTAGGTTAGCATTTGTAGATTGAATAGCTTGTTATCATAATAAATTTGATAAGAAATCGTTTTTTTGGGTGGCTTAAAAATTCTTGTATTATCATCTCTTAATGATATAGTTGAGGTACAAACAATCTATTATATTCGGAAGATTTTATAGCAATCAAGGTATATTCATTCTGCTGTATGGTTTCCAGTGTCAACTAACTGCCGTACTAAAAATGTTAGTTAGATTAACTAACGTTATGTGACTGGCCTGTGGGTGCACTGGTTAGTGAATCTGACTATTGCACCGGGGTCCATGGGTTTGATTGCAACACAGAATAAATATTTTTGTGATAAGTTTAGACCTGTTCTGTGTGGATGTAACAACATCTATATAAGTACATATTTATCTGCATGTACTCGTATGTAGTCAGCCGTCTGGATATCAAAACAGAAGCACTTTTGATGATTCCTTTGGCATTAGAAGGCCGTGCGCGGAGATATATACGTGTACATATTTTTTCACAGCCAAACACAGAACAAATGCTTGTGCTCATCACACAAATGTTTGCTCTGAGCCCGTTAGGCCCAAGAACCCTGGCGCAACAGTCAAACTCACTAACCGTTGCAGCAGCGGTCCATAAGCGAACACCCTGTATAACAAATAGGCGTGACTTCGCGACCGGTCCACAGATTACACTGCATAATAGCGCTGCATCGATTATGTTACGTATTAACTGAAACAATTACCTACGGCGGGGTCGTCGGCCGCGCCGCATGGTATGGACATGATGGTCTTTTGACGAGCTTTGCGGTTTTTTTCTACGGACGATACCGAGAAAACAGGCAGAAACGACAAATTAAACGAGCACACATTAATCATATGTTTATTGTGAATGCTTCACGATACGATTTGTTAACGATTTAGCTTGATATTATATTATATATAGAAAGATATGGTAAACGAAGGCGTTTCATACCTCAATTGAGTAAATTAAAATAACGGCACAAATATGAAGTATGTGGAAGGTAATTGAAAAATTCCTAAAAATGTATAGGTAATGGTGCACTTGAATAATAAAAAAGCAAGAAAATATATCACATGGCTTAACCGCACTATGACCATAGTTAAAGTTATGAAGACTTGTTAAATGAGAACAACGAACAGAAAGATAGTTTTTCATTTGTTTTATGCACAGAATTATATATGTTTTATGTACAGAATATGTAGTTACAAATATAAGATAATGACAGCAATTATAAGTAAACACATTGCATATTTCAATGCTTGATCCTTCTTCTCCCATTTTCGGTAATTAGAACTAAGCCTGAAAAATGTCATTTACTAAACTGGCAAACTGACATCCTCTGAAGTCGTATTCATAGGGGTCATAGTATTTGACAAATAGAGAACACCGTACAATTGCTGCTAGCAAAATTTGAAATTAGGCAGTCAGTTTCAGATGACAGCTTCAAATAACATTCGACATAACTTGTCAAAGGACTTCAAGATGGTAAATTACATACTGAGAAACGCTTTGGCATCAACTTGTATCTACGTGCGCTTATTAGCTTTGGAACATTACGGTGGCTGAAAGCCGGATGCTAATATCTTGTGAAGGAATTGCACGTGAATTTCAGCCAAATTTGTATCTAGCAATTGAAGGTTTTACATGCTTTGTGTGTATAGCGATTAGTCCCTCAATTAAGGGGTTTATTGTGCATTTGGTTGCACGCTTGTTACTGGGGATGAATTGTGGCATTGTTTCGATATTTGGTATTGACTGTCTGATTGCAGGTTTAGTGTCTCTGATTGTAGTGCGGTATACAATTTCCGGGGCTAATTGGGCCCATTTCGGTATTAATCTCGGACGGACTTCACCTTCGGTGCGTACAGCTTGTGTGTTATGGAACGGATTACACTGGTCACTTTGAATGAAGTTATAAGAAATATTTTATTAAAAAATATATGTATGTTATGTACCTGGTACAGGGGTAAATAATGAAATTATTTTGAAGTAAAAAATTAAAACCGTATTATAATGAAATTTGTTTGTTGATAAATCATTTTTGGTATCTAGTACCTATGTTATAATACTCTTCCTCAAAAAATTACAATTTACGGATTTTGGAGTTGTTTCCGTATAATTAATCGGTTGTATAAATTTATATATGTAAGACTTCTTTATTTACTGTACGTGTTTGTATACACCACCACTAAACCCACTTCTTCGGCTGAAGCACTGATTGTAACTATATAATGCGGATAAACATTCACAATCAACGTAAGGGCCTCAATCTAGTTAACTTAGTAACACATTTCACAACTGTCATCACTAGGACTTTTATTGACTCATATTCCTTATTCTTCTCAGTTTCAGATGTAAAATGATGTTGGCCTGAAGGGTCTACAGATATTTTTACAGATTAATTTGTAACTTTAGGTCCCTCCCATAAAAGGTAGACTTAAAAAGATTGTCTGATTTCTAAAGTTACAAAAACAATTGGAACTTGATTTTCTTTCTCTGCCCCGTAAACTTTAAATAATTTGTTAAATATTCAGCACGCTGGTCAGTTATTTATTTGTCAGTTTCTATTCTGGTCTCGTAGGCAGTGGGGTTATTTCAATAACGATATGTAGCTGTACTCTTAAGGCACTTATATTTGAAGTAAGATACAAATACAAAACGTAAAAAACGTAACATCACGCCTGTAATCCCCGAATGGGAAGGCAGAGGAGCGTAGTACACTCCCACGTTTCACCAGTTACGTTTAAGTCCCATGAAATAGCTGGTGAGCCTATTGCCATACACCGGGCACGACTCGAGACTCCGAGTCACTACTAGAAATTCTAAATTAGAAAAATCCAATAGCATCCGAGCCGGGATTTGAACCCAGGACCTCTCGATCGGCAGTCGCGCTTGCAACCGCTCGACCAACGAGGCAGTCAAATACAAAGGACGACGAAAGTCGTTTGGTTTCTACTTGTATCGCACCATAGGATGTACAACATCTCCTTAATGAAGTGACTAATCAGTATAGCTTCAACAGCTTTATGCGCAGCGTCAGTGACTCCACGCAAACAGTGAAAACCGCAGAGACCACTGGCATTAAGCGGGTTTAAGGTACCGTTAGAGAAAAAACCAACCAATTCTGAAAAATCGTAGTTTCAAAAGCGTTTCGAATAAAATTTTGATCCATCATAGTTGTAGACTCGACAGCTTACAACATAGGAATGTAACTCTAGAGCTAATGTACAAAAAAAACTGGCGATTTAAAAAAGTGGAATACATTACAGATATATGGTAATCGTATTAAAGTGTAAAGTTTATAATTTTGATTATACACGTTTGTCATTTTCATGGTCTTTGGCCATTGTGGATTCGTTGTCATGTTGTCATCATTCATTGTCATTTCTTTCTGGACAGTGTAAAATATGAATTGAAGTTTCTTTGTTACCTGTTTTTGTATAAAATCCCAAGTTATTTTGGGCATCAATTAAATCTACTTTGTCAAATGATTGTTTCTAAAAAAAAAATTATTTTCATTTTTTTGTCGACAGTAGCTACTCACTAGCACTTATCAGCGCACAGTACGGTCGATTGAAGCCCACTCCATCCATATGTTTGCCTCCCGGTTTACAAACTACGTGTGTTCGTGCTCCAGTATTTGTGGATTTGGAGGTATTGGAACTGTGTCTGTGGAATCAGCTTTCGGAAACGTCCAATATTTGTCTGTTGACTATGAGGATTCATCTCTCCAAGATGCACACAATATGCCTATTATTTACAATATGGGAATTCGGTGACCATGCACTTCGTCATGCATTTTTCGTATTTGCAATAAGGGATTATAAAATATGTATCCATTTACCAGAATAATCGTGTTTTAATTTTAGAAAGGATAAACAAATACTTCAACGGAAAATTCAAATATCCTTATACGTCCTCAAAATTCAAGTATTCTGAAAAGTAAATGGGTTCTGGTTACGTAAACGTCTTCATTGAATAACAAGAAGTGTTGCCGAAAATTTGCCTATAACAAATAAATGTAAGATACAATTGACGTTCCCTAATATTTTGTTTTTATGGACTCTTGAAATTTATTTGGATTAATTTCACTCGATAATTACGTCTGCAGCCCTTGTACTTGTCCTGCTGTGCACCTTATCATCCTGCACGGGTCTCCTCACAATCTGCAACGTCTTATGAATACTTCTAAACTATTTTTAAGACTTCGGATGAGACTATACGAAAGTTACCTTACGATAACAACCAGGACAGACTTTTAAACGTACCCTCTTGGTAATCCATTCAAATGCCTCCACATTGCTTAAATTTACGAATAACTTGCAGTCCTCGAATGCCTCGAGATTACGAGCCTTTAACAGTTACACATATCATCGACAATAACAAACTCAATATTCCATTAATTTAACATGTTTACGTCTTGACATCGGTAACATAACAAAATGTCACAAAAAATAAAATTAAACGATGACTAAGATGAAAACTAATTGGAAACTCTCATAATCGCAGACAAAACAATAGATCGTCTGTTTACCCCGCCCACGGCTAGATGGCGTGCATTAGCTAAGTCAACAAGGCCCGTCTGTAATCCGCTCACTGCATACCCCGTGGCTGAGCAAACAACACGGTATGCTTAATGGACATGGAATTATTGGTGCAACTATGAGGGCAAATTGCAAAATATTTATCTATGGACATCATTTGGGACCAGTTACATAGCTCAAAACTCTGCTAGATGCTTAGGTAAGGCGTTTAGGTTAGTAGGTCTAACACTGTGGAATGTCTAGTTATTTGGATCTAGAATAAGCATTCATGTAAGATGGACTCCTGAGAGCTATTTTAATCATGATTAGTTACTAGACATGGAACTGAAGGCAGTATTCAAGTAGACGATTACACCAAGTCATCTTCGATTTACATGAACAAAACCTTTCTTTTGCTGTCTTTTGAAATTTCAAAATATTAGAAAATACCTACTTAAATATCTTCATCCCATTTCATTATCATACTGATCATTTAAAAACAAGCGATATATTGTATTTTGAAATTTCAACCATATAAATGCTGTATGGATAAAACTATCCCCAATTCTTTTCAATGCAACGGTTGCAATTTTTTCTGTTTATTTCTAAACCATTGATGTTTTTTGCGATGGGTTGAGAGTCGTAAATGACTAACAGTTCTTTATTCCCTTTCTACTTTGGGGCAAGTTTGTCAGCTCATGTCAAACTATTTTATGTTTTTATTGATTGACTGTCACTTCGTGGGAATTGTCTTTTTTATCTTTTCCTCTTTTTTGTAATGATGACATTTGGTTCTTTATTGGGTCAAAATGTTATTGCAGAATTTCACAGTGCAGGGGAATGACTTTGTAACATTAATCTTTTATTGGAACTCAAGCCTTTCCTCTTGGGAATTTTTTGTCACATGAGAAAATTTCCGTTAACTTTCTTTAATTTTTTACCTTCATTTCATTTATTTGTGTATATTAGTCCTAGTGGTCCGTACAGTACGAATATTATACTAATAACATAATATAAAATTACGACTATATTTCTCCCAAAGGGGTACAGGAGAGTAGTAAGTACTCTCTCATGTTTCAACAGCTACCAGCAAGCTCTTGACAAACATCAAATTGATTTATATTTCCAGAATGCACTATATTAGCAAAACTTTGAATAATAAAAGTTGACAAATATTAAGAAAGTTGTAATTGCATTGCGTCAAAAAAGCCTGTTAAAAGGTTACTGATTAAAATTAAATATACGAACAACAGAAACATACTGCATATGTAATTTCTATTGAATGTAGACTCCTGCAAGGGGCACAATGTACGTAATGGCAAACCAACTAGACGCAAGCCGTTCAGAACAATTACCGACTTAATAGAATAAATGGAGTAATCAGGCCACTTCAGTGAAGAGACGGGTGGGTTGGTACTGTTTGTGCAGGGATTTAGAGTGCGTGGGCCGGCAAACATTTGTCAGCGAATAAATAAACAACATGAAAGTTTTGTTCATTACTATATAAGTTTTCGTTCTCTTTATTTATCATATTTATAATAGTAGTGTATTTAAGTATAATTGATATATACGTATCACACAAATTTCAATAATTTCAACCTCTTGGTGACGTATGATTGTCACAGATTTTGTTGTGTATATACCTACCACATATTTTAAGCATCACTCTGGGTTGACTGGCAGAAAAGTCTTAAAATCGCCCTTTGGCGTTAGGTTTATAATAATGTTAAAAAATATATATATTTACAGTTAGGGATATAAATATGATAAATACTTTATAGTTTTCATTTGTGGGTAAAGGATATTTTATATCTGCCAAGTTAAGTCACATCTGTATTTGCCCGCTTTAAGAACTATTCTTGCAACTGTACTGACAAATATCTTAAGTAAGTCACCGGAGCTGAATCTTTATTTAAAAAAAGTCATTTGCATCTACCACAATCATTTTTAATGAACGTGCGCGTAAGTACATTAAAACACACGTGTTTAAAAAGGCACGTGCATTTTATAATTCCTGAGTAAAATCAAATAAAGTGCACGCTGTACAGCTGCAGAGCTCGCTTCGGAACAACTTGAAAACACACGTAAACCGAATCCCGCCACCCCCTAACACACCTTTTGTCGCTGTTATTTGGATGCTAATGTGTTAATTATCTGTTTTGCATCGTAATTAGCAACGCGTACAAGTGCTACGAATATTGGGTTTGAGTGACTATTGGGTTTGAGTGACTATTGGGTTTGAGTGACTATTGGGTTTGAGTGACTATTGGGTTTGAGTGACTATTCCGTTTTAGGATAAATGGGAACTGATTAAGCATTGTTTTGTTAGCGAATACGGGCCATGCATTGCGTTTGTTTGGTTTATAATTTATGATTAATTTGCGGACGTTTGTCACTAATTAATGATGAAATGTTGCGCATAAATCAATTTGGATTATATTACGCGTCTTTACATTATTACGAGTCTTGTGTTAGAGTATTATTTTCATACTTTGTGAATTATTTTTAAAATAAGAAGTCAACGCAACTTCAGAATGAAATTTTATCATTTTTCTCAAGATAAGTAGTTTATGGACCTATTACTAGATCTGTATTGTATATTAGAATACCGTTTTTCAATACTGTACAGCTGATAATATGTTTTATTAAAAGGTAGATAAAAAATTTAAAAGTATACCGATAGATATTTTAGTTCTGTGTACTCGTAATATGACCTTCCTGACACTTATACAAATAATGTTTTGATACGGTAACAATTTCAACAAATTAGTAACCCTATTATTGCGACCTCAAATAATCTACTTCGCACAAACAATTAAAAGGACTTTGTATATAACAATATCGAAATCAAAACGGGTTAAATAATGTGATAGAAAAAACATCGCTCTGGGGTCGCTACGACCAGTATTGAACTGTCACGGGTTAAAAGGCGAAAAGGGGGCAAGTTCAAATATAGAATGACAAAGTTTTATTTAACACTCCATTCATCAACCATAGATAATGGAAGAAAGAAAAAATAACGAATACTTTGTAATTGGCAGTCACACAGGTTTTGCACTGCGGGTTCCTTACACTAATATGATTTTTGGTGTCAATTTCTGACCAAAAACTGTGCACAAAGATTAATACTTCTTCTAAGTTGGATAAAGCAATCAGTTTTGCAGTGCAGGTATATAACGAGGTGGTAAATGCAGACTTTTAATATCTACACGGATCTTATTTAGAATTGAGCTTTACCTATAAAATTTAAATACTGCTGTGTTCTGGACATGAACCGATCGTTGGTTGTGAGTGACCCTGAAAGCTGACTTGTAGTTGTGGGTTTGATTACCGAGTGTTGCAATTTGTTTCACCAGGCTGTCTCTAAACTCACCATGTTATAGTTATAGAACTAAGTTGTAAGCAGATGACAATAGGCTGATA
>DWFV01000093.1:0-18922 GCA_018246775.1 Parelbella machaon machaon
TGTGTGTGTGTATATGTATGTACAATATGGTTGATAATATGTGTATGTCAGGAGGGAGCGCGCGCGCGCTGTTGGCGGGCGAGCGCGGCCGCTGCGGCGCGCGGCTGGTGGCGCTGCGGCAGAGCGCGCGCTCGCTGGCGGCCGGGCGGCGCGCGCTGGCCGCGCAGCTGCGCCTCGCGCGCCAGGCGCTCGCGCACCTCGACGCCGCCCTCACTGCGCAGTAGCACCACAGCGTGCTGCCCACTGCCTCCATGCCGCCTCCGATCAGTGCCCACTGCATGCTATTAGCACATCTACAGTTCAGCTCAGTTCAGTACGTCACTACACTGGGTTCATAGGGTCTGTACCCACTGCCTCCATAAGGTCTTTCCGCACTAATGCCACCGTCTACTGCCCATTGGGCTCGTGGGGTCTGTACCCACTGTGTCCTGTCTCTAATAGGGTCTCTACCTTTAGTGCACCTCGCTGAGGTGCGATTGTAGTCGAACGTGAAAAAAATAACGTAGCCCAGGCTTATAGGGTCTCTACCCACGCCAGTGTTTAAAACAAAAGTGAATAGGCAATGTGCGTGTGTGTGTTCCAGGCTGCGTCTCGCTTACCGTCAGATGAGACTGTGGTTGAACTTGAGACTATTGCTAAGTAAAAAGAAATAACTTGATCCAGGTTTGTATGTTCTATACCCACAGTTCAGAAAGATCAGAAATTTGAAATCAAATTTATTCTATGACTACTATAATAATTATGTATAATAGAATAGTCTATAATTCATATAATACTATAATAGTCATAGAATTATATGATTTTAAACTTTCTGAACTGTTCTCTGAAAGACTTTTTGACATACATATAACACTCTAGTCGCAAATGAGCGATATGTTATTGTTGACGAAACGCAGCCAAACGGTAGCCTGCCATATGACACAAGAAATAATATTGGAACACACCACAGACAAAATGCTGGTTTTTATTGAATATAAATCTAAGTTCTTTCCCTCTATCATAATTCTAATTACCGTTTGCTCAGTGCTTCAATAGTAATAACAGTTTAAAATGTTGAATGAAAAGTATATTTAAGTAAAGTATATGTTTTACATGCGTAATAATATGTTGTAATAATAAACACTATTCTACTTTTTCTGCCTCAGTTCTAACAGAAAATGTCACTATGGTTTGTGTTTGTTATATAATCACAAATCGGATTTCAAGTTATCTGTTAATAAAATTTAATAATATGTATTTCTATGTTATGTAAATCACGAAATTTAATCGTTAAATTTTTCCCGAATCTTTGGTAGTTTTTATAATCTCGCAACACTGAAGTTTATACTAGCGCCCATTCCACACGACAGATAAATGTGATGAAGTTTATACTAGCGCCCATTCCACACGACAGATAAATGTGATGATTTATAAATTAACTTCGATAAATTTATGTGACGTGTTCGATTCGTAAGTGTTGCCACAGTTAAGTAATATTTTTATAAAAATGTCTTAATAAATATTATTACAAATATTAACGCTTTATTATTATTTCAATATAGATTCAAGTTACCAGCATTGACACTGCTTTGTCGTAATCTATCGGTCCTTCGAAATGTTAGATTTTAAGTTATTTAGTTATATGTACGTGTGAATTGAAATAAAGAAGTAATAAGAACAAATCACCTGGCCTTTCATTTATTTTAAAGAAGGGACCCAAGTTTATTTGTAATTTAGGGTAGTGTGATCTTTGATTTCTTAGCGTAATTACTGACAATGACAAGCAACATCAAAATTGTTTTATTTAAACACACTCTAACGTACACAAGATCACGTTCATGCCGGCACTTAAACTCTGATAACTACGTTATAATAAAATTAGCAGATTATATAACTGGCCAGTATTTTACCTCGTAGAAAAAATTTTAATAGAGTTGAAAACGAATGTAAGAACATAAGAATGTAATTATATTTTAGTAGGTAAGGACAGGAATTTTATTAAACGGTAGATATAAATAGAGCAGTGATGCAATATTAATAAATAATCTTTTTCATCTTAAATGATGTGGCAGAATAAATTGCCCATATAAAATGCTTTGATGTCCAAATAAAAAAAAACTAATGAAAGCGTCAAATACATATATAGTTAACATATAAAATGAAAACCCATATTTTAAAGGTCTTTAATTAAAACTAAGGGCCAATGGTGCGTACATGATCATTTTATTCAATAACAACAATTATAAATATCGTACTGATAAATCATACCTAACCTTACCATCTAATGTCTTTCAATTTGAGATTTCATTGTTTTTACCTGTAACGCATATACTATTAAAATAACCCATTCTAGACATCGTACATTTCTATTATTAAATTTTTTTATTATACAAACAGAAATTAATAATAATTTTTCGATTTCTAAAGCTCTCTAACTAAAGACTGCCTCGTTGATCGAGTGGTTGCAAGCGTGACTGCCGATCGGGAGGTCCTGGGTTCAAATCACGGGTCGGGTGCTATTAGATTTTTCTGATTTAGAATTTCTAGTAGTGACTCGGCGTCTGGAATTGTGCCCGGTGTATGGCAATAGGCTCACCACCTATTCCATGGAACTTAAACGTAACTGATGAAACGTGGAAGTGTACTACACTTCTCTGCCTTCCCCTTTGGGAATTACAGGCGTGATTTACATACAGGCGTGATGTACATTTTTAAACTCGTAAGCAAAATGCTTAATTAATATATGAAAAACTTATAAGTATGCCGCCATATTTATCTCGCTATGCATTTCCCGCCAAATTTATTATCACGTGTCATTTTAAAATTGTAGTATTCATATAGCAAACAGATAGTTGAAACATATTTTGGCGTTGTTATATCGAACAATAATCTTTCAAATAATGTTAAATGGATAATTATTATAAACCGTAAACGCAATTCCGTTAAAAACAGTTAATAACACCGGCACACAAAAAAAAAAAATCCGTACACCGGACGCGACCTATCTACGAGCATGTTTTTCGACCCGATAAATCAGAATTTCAAGTCAGTCTAGGCCGTACACCCTCCAATTTAGAGTAAATTGCAAAAAACCATGTTCTAGTAATAAAAATAAATTGCGGATCTAGGACAAGCATAATTTTCATGTATTTTGAATCGTTGAATAGTAATTTCAAGCGTACTTAGATCATAAGCCGTTTTGAATCTAAAAAAAATTGTAAAAAAAAATCCATGAAAATTGTAAAAAAACCCTGTAAAGAGGCCTCACCCATGGCATGCCACTGAGCTCGATCTTCAGCTCTTCGCATCCCAAAACACCAATGTTATATATAGCATATATATATCTTCGCTTATATATAATTATACATTCACGTTGGTAGAAACATCTTTGTTTGCAGCAAATGTTAACATAACATCTTGATAAATGATAATTGTATACAAATATATTGCGTAAATAAAGTGTAGGAGATCCTTTATTTATTCAAAGGTTTCATTTGGTACTATAGGTTTCAGTGTTAACTGTACGACAATGTGGGCGGGAATGAGCCCCCGGATAATGTGACGCTTGGTGTATACAGAACCAACACACCGCAGGAGCGTGCAGTGCTGTGGGTAGAGCACCCTGCACCACACCACATTTAAAATAAAAATTTATCTGCAAACATAAATGAAGCCAATTTCATATTATACAATCATACCCGCTAATGTACATACATATATCGGACTTACAATTCAATCATCAAAATTTAAAACAATTTAAAAAATTCTCTACAACACACGTGTCCAAATGCCGGAATGGGCTAGCAATTCACAGTGTTACAAAAACATCATCATCATCTTCATCATCATCATCTACATCATCATCTCTCAATATAAAAGAGTTAAGGCTAGAGTTACTACACTCTATCACAGTCTTTCACTTATAGCACATCGTTTAATAGAGTGTCGAAAGTTCTAGAACATTTATAGTGTTATTTACAACTAAGTGGAACTGTCAAAACAACACTGACTATCTTTCATTGTCTGTTTGCCCTCCACATGAACAGCACCGAACACAAATTTTCACACTCTTCATAATCACATACACTCTTTAATTTTGAAAAAAAAAAACTATAATTTGCCTTAACACCACGCCTGTAATTTCCGAAGGGGTAGGCAGAGGAGTGTAGTACATTCCCACGTTTCGCCAGTTACGTTAACGTGTCATCGTGGAATACGTATATTGCCTATTGCCTTACGCCGGGCACAGATCCTAAAATTTGCCGCAAATACTTGAGTTCTGTACTAACTAGTTGATTCTCTGCCTTCAACAATACCAGTGAGCGCCTGCCTGTCCCTTTTGTTTTCACACGCGCAACTTATCAACGCCAATAGATGCTTATTCGAGTACTCAGTCCTATCTCTCACAAACTCTTCTAGACCATTCCGCGGGAGATAGTACGCCTTCACATACCTATCTACATACTCCTGGTACGGTATTGGTTTTAATCCCGATATCTTTTCCAATTTCACGAAGAGCTGCCGATAGTCCAACTGCATGAGGCCCCTGCCACCGTTAGTGCATTTCGTTGCATTTGAGAACCCTTCGACCAAAAGATGCACTATGAACTTTGAGACCATAGCCCACACTGCGTTTAAAACTTCCACATTCAATGTTACTCTACTCGATATGTTCTCCAAACGCAACGCGAACACCTGTATCTTCCGAACTATCATGTCCACGTACGCGCTGTGTTCTACCGCCACATTCTTCACATCCCACCGGACCTGAGACATCGCTATCAATGCTGTTCTAGCATCTACAACTTTTGATGCTGAACACATATATGTTGGCATCCTCATATCAGTGACAACAGCTAATGTGTTATCTCGAAAATGTTCCAAGATCATCTTCTGGTGTGACGCCACTATCGACTCCAAATACGGCTGGAGAAGCTCAAATTGCTTCGCCAGGAATATCACAGACTCAACAGCGACTATCCTCTCGCTCAGCCCGTGAAGATTCGCCTCAGAATTTTTGTCCAAGTGCTGTGGGACCGTTGGGCATTCGAAAGCTTTGACATCGTCTTCTGTAGACGCATTGATATTATTAGAAATTCTCTTAAGCACTGTATTCAGTCTTGACGTGTATAACGTCGTTGATGCTACCTCCAAATCTGACGTAAAGAATAAGTGGACAGCGAAGAAGTAGTAATCGAAGAGCTGATTCATGAGCATTATCACCTCCAATGATATCTGGGGCAAGTATCTGCTTATCTGCAGGTATTGACCGCAGTTCCTTAGCACCGATAGAGTAGTGTTCGTTACTATAACACTATCCTTGACTTTCGAAGGACTGACTAGTATTTTATCATTCGTCGACGTATATTCATGTCTCTCTGTTTCATCCACATAATCTCGTTTTAATTCCTCTGGTTCATCGTCAGAGTCCTCGCTGACATCCGATTCCGGTTCCAAACCGAATATATCATCATTAGTTATATTTTCGTTGCGGAAGATCTCGAAAGGAGACCTGGATGTTTTCTGATTAAAACACTTAGAAATATACACACTGTCGTCTTGAGAATGGATTGAAGAAGTTGCGTCCGATTGAGCCCCGGATTTCGTCGCTAACGACGTGTCCTTCAATGGATTTAGATATCTCTTGAACTGTTTGAACTCTTGCAGATTCAGGATATTAAAAGTTGATTTCACTGGACACTGCTCCCAGCCCTCGTTCTCCAGAAACAACTTCAACTCCTCCATCCTGCCCCTGTGGTAATTCTTTATGTATGACACGCTTTGAGTCTTGATGAAGTCCTGTAATAAGTCGGATGTGTCACCACAGAACACTTCAGCCACCTGCGTCAGCTTTCTCAAAATCCCCAACATCTGTATAAACTTTTCGAAAGGATACTCTTCCAATCCTGAGCTTCTCAGGAATGTGGAGACTTTCGCCTGGACGTCGTGCCAGATTCTTATGAGACCAGCTTTTAGTTTCTGCCTGATGTACTCTCTGCTGACATTCCTCTCTATATCGAAAACGTTGCTGGACGTCGCGGTTTCCTCTTTATCGTTCTTCATGTGCCAATTTACTAACAAATAGTAACTGCGCATGATGTGGAACAAATTCTCGCACAGGTTTAGAAGACAAGTTGGCGCTTTGCTCGTCGGTACAGACTGACACATTTCCTGAAACTTCATTTCCATTGTCACCTCGCCGATGTATGTTTTAATGGCCTCTGCGGCCGATTCATTGACAGCTGACGAGTAGTGCATATGGAGCTGTTCCATAGCCGCCTGAGTCTTTCCCAGGAGATCGTACGCTTTCTTAAGTTTCATAAACGTGTTCTGGTCAAAGTTGTAGCATATACTAGAGAGTACTGAGTCCAGCTTCTCTTCTGTCATATCCAACGTATCTTGAAGGCGCGTTGCCAGATCTGCTATGCAAGTATACTCCTTATGATTGGCCGCGGCTCTCCTACTTTTCAGTATCAACTCTATCGCTTCATAGTACTCTTTTTTGCTCATCAACTCCGCGACGTCTTTCTCGACGCTCCTCAAACTTCTCAGCAACTCCAGAGATTTCAACACCGACCGTATTATCTGTCTCTTTCTAACGTTGGCGAGGATCACAAAGGTGGACATGGTGAGATGATTGGACGCGTTGCGTAAATTTTCTCTAGCTTTTTTGCAAGTTTCTAAAGTTGTGGCCAATTGTTTGCGAATGTTCTGAATTTCGGCGAATTCCCGGTCGCAATTGTCCCGCTGTTGGGATATGAGATGGAGTGCTTTGCCAGACACCACCTGCACAAAAATAAAATTATGGTAGAATTCTTAAATAATGATAGTCAGTGCTAAAATCAATCAATCATCGAGTCAAGACCTACATCCAGCAGTCAGACACCAGACAGACAGCAGACAATGTCAGAAGTCGCAATGTACAGTAGAGATTTTTTTTCGAACCTTTTAACATTCCACTGCTGGAATATGGGTCTCCTCTCCTAATTAGAGGGTTAAGGCCATTTTTTGTGTGTAGTAAAAACTAGTAAAGCCATACCAAAAACCATATGTGACTTAATCCAGCACATATATAATCATATATGTACTCACCAGATATTTAATACTAAAAAAAATAATGAATCTTAGTTGGTGAGTTACCATACTTCAATGAGACAAAAAATTAGTCTTAGTGACTAACCACACTTCAATAATCACCTGTTGCTGTCTCTTCAGGGTGGTAAACATTCTCTCAACAGCATCACAATGGGGTGGCTTGGGGGCATGCTCCAGTGCATACCGTGCCGCATCAAACTCCGACGGTGGAGAGAAGTATACATTCTCAATTTCTCTCAGTACCTGTTAACCAATTTACTATGATTTAGATTTGGGTCGTCTGTATAATCTGCCCAATTGTGTGAATGTGGGCTATGATAGATATGTAGATGGACTGACATCAAATTGTGGCATAGCAGTATTTTTTAAGTACAGCTACACACTCTTCTGTACAGCTGGCCTCCTCCTGACAGAATCATTGGTGGTATAAGAAGTCATACTCTGCAATGCCAAACCTGCATGCCCAGCATGGTGATTATGAGTGGACAGTGAACTTACACAGGTTGATAATAATGAATATATACACGGTACTCAATACATTCGATCAATTATAGAATTAAAAATATATCAATATCATGCCTGGTTCCTTATGGGATAAGCAGAGGGCTCTTAATACCAAATATTTCTATATTTACAGGTCTGAGAAGCTTTACCTACATTCATTACTAGAGAGAAAGCAGAGAACCATAGACTAATAATGTAATTAAGATATACCTCAAGATCAGCGGCGGAGTGGGCAACACTGAGAGACCTGGAGTTCACCCCAGGTGGTCCGTGCCTGTTCTCCACTCCATCCTCAGGCAACATGGTCTGCACTAGAATAAAATCATACTATATTTTTAAGCTGCATTTTGATCGAGACAGTCATCGATTTTGATTTGAGGGTTAAAGCCCAGGTCCAATACTATCTGTTTTATCTAAATTTAAATGCCTAGTGTTACACTGCTCTGCCTTCCTCTATGGAGATTATTGACATGATATTATGTTAACGCATGATCTGTGAACTATGATAGCAGCAAAGTCTATATATAGGAAGCCAGCAGTGGCCAATTAAGATTATCCTGCCAGTATACCTATACTTATTTTAACCTATACTTATTAGTAACATAACATCACACTAGTATTTTCCTGAAAGGGTTTGCAGAGGAGAGTAGTACTCCAACTTTACGCTATTTTATTATACAACTAACATGTTTTCCAACCCCTGGAATAGGGGGTGAGTCTATTGTTATACATGTATTAATATTCATAAAAACCGTTCGCTTTTAGAACTCGGTAATTTTATTTACTTGAAAATATTAACGCCCACATATTTCACATTTTAGAATAGACGTAAAACATTTAATATGCTCCACAACACAGCAATATTAAAAATGTTCGTTTTATAGAATAATATCACAATTATGTATACAACGTCATAATTACCACAACAAATACAAACCTTGAATGGAGCATGCAACAATCACATAATGTGTTAATAATTCTCTGTTTTGCTAACGTCAACTTATTTACATATATTTATTTATACGATAAAATATATAAAACACGAATCACTGGTTTATATATAGAAGCGCTTATTCATGACGTTCAGAATTTGAATATGATTAATATTAAATTGCACAAGATACAAAATTAAGGGTATGATACACGATTGTGCTAAAACTATACAGAATTAGTACAGATTTGAACTAGTACAAATTTTAAGTCAAATGTCTTTTATATGTTATGGTTGTCAGATTTGTCATGTCATGGTGATTGTCACTTTGAGTTTGAATAATTATACATAAAATTCAGTTAATAATTATCCACTAAATAGTAAATAGTCACAATAATAAACATTTATAGGAACTATAACAAAATAACTATGTACTTTAATTGAGTTGCAAAAATCTGTACATTTTAAGGCGCCCAATATAACGTTGTATTTGCTCTACTACTCTAGTTAGTAAAATGATAAGAAAACTACTACGAGATAATACTTCTGCTCTAGTTAGTAAAATAAATAAAGCTTGAAACGAATTATAACACGTTTTTGGGTCTTACTTTAATTTTAGTAAACAATAATGAAATGTTTTTACATAAATAAACATGTTAATAAATGTTGCCAGCGCTGTATTTTTTATTCTAATCAGCTGAAGTTGGCTGAAGAACACGTTTCCAATGCCAGTATATATCTAACCCTACTAAAGAAAATAGAAGTTATTGCTTGACGTCACACTAAAGATGATTTTTTAGCGATCGTAAAATACTTGTTAGTGGCGTTTAGTGCGGGCTATTATTAATGTGTTTAGTGAAGTATTAAAAATGGAAACTGAATGGATAGCAGAAGATGCATCGGCACCTCAGGTACTGTCCAAAACATTAAAGTAGAACACGGAGCTAATGTCATGTATCCGCCATTTTTGGTTCTCAACACCTTGGCTTTGTAAAGTCTGAAGTTTATTATAAACTATTTTCCCACTTGATGAACGTGAAAAGTATGTGAAAACAGCTGCAACTTGTTAATTTTTCTGCCACATGTCTAATTTTAAATTTACAGTGTAATAAAATAAGTTTAAAAGTCTGCAATGCAGTCAAATCCAGTAGAACTTTTTTAACCCAATTTTCCCTCCGGACTCAATTTCTTGTTAAAATTTCCTCAGAAACGTGATTGGCAACTAAGAAGTTATAACAATATTGCAGCAGTTTTAATATACAGAGCAGTTTAACTAGATTTCTGGCACATAATTTATATAGAAAGAACGTGTTTGATTTATGTTAAAAAAACAATGCTCTTTCTTACAAGTTTCAAATTTAAATTACCGAGCATATCTATACAGCAACAAAAAGTTTCATAAATACTGAAAAAATAACATGTCGTGTATGATGTTGTGAAATGAATACAGAGACAATTCAGTTGTATTACTTTCTATACGAGCTCTCGCCGATTTCGCAACCGACCTTAGAACGTGTATACAAAATGACATAACATATTGTTCAACATGTTACTACCCTGTAATAAATAAAAAAACTTATGACTTAACAAAAACTTCCATACAAGTGCTACTGTGCATATGAGTATACCATTACACTAAGTCCCATTAGAGGTAGGCAGAGAGCACTGAGTGCCAAGTATCCCTGTTCTAACAGACCTTATGTCCTTTACCTGCATTAATCACTTCACATATGTTTCTAAGACTAAAGCCTTTACTATAAAACTTAAACTAACAAAAAAAGTAACCTATCTCTACTGAAATAACATCGTTAAACCTTTATATACGATAATTATAGAAAATAATAGAAACTGAAGGATTTATATAAGCTCATCATTGTCATCAGCCTCAGTCCACTCCCCCTATGAGCGCCATCACACCCTGTCCTTGGCTTGTCGCATCCAGTATCTGCCTTCAGTAAACTCCCCAAACTATACATCTATACTAATAAATAAAATTGGAGTGTCTGTGTGTAATATTAAAATAACCGCTTTTTACCAAATGCATATGTATGTATACACGGTACATATAACATTTTTTTAAATTTTTGTGTCTGTCTGTTCGTTTGTTCCTGCTAATATCTGGAGCGGTTGGACCGATTTTGACAGGACCGATTTTCACAGACAGATAGCTGATGTAATAAGGAGTAACTTAGGCTATTTACATTTTAGAATTATAAAATAAAGTAATGTTGCAATGTCCAAGAACTGTCCAATACCGCGTGCAGCCCACGCGCATTCCACCACTGCACAATAATTGAACAATATTTTTTTCATTACGTACCACACGGATGAAGTCGCGGGAACAGCTAGTATTACATATAACTGATGAGCCATGTACAACACTCCTTTGTCTGTCTCTTCTCAAACATAAACAATATACTAAAAGTTCCATCAACACAGGCATCTCATTGGTAATCCTTGATGTTGCATTGTCTATAGATGACAGTGACCACTTACCATCAGATGGGCCGCCTGCCTGTTTGCCGTGACATTAAATATAAAAATATATATCCATGACCATTTTATTATTTTTATATAATCAGGCAGGCAGTTGAGACAACTGATGGTGCCCATATCTCGCTAGTACAACTGGTTTCCATTTGCATTTAGGTATTTGTCCAGTTGGTTCTTAAACTGGTTTGTGTGTTCGGCTGTAACTATATCCTCATGTAATATCGACATGAAAATATATGATTTTTTAACGACAGAAAAACTCCTAACTTTCATTCAATGTTACTAAGAAGCATGAGATGCTTTTCTAACAACTTTTCAAATACATCAAAGTAATTAAATAATGAAATGTTACCAAAATGACTACAAATTGTTCAGTATGATATACGCATACCTGGTTCATCCATTTCTCATACGGAACTTTTTTCTTTTTTGACACTGTAGCGGCATCAAGCGGCAAACTCTCTCGTTGGATAAGATTTACGATTAAAAGCAACCGCTTTGGAATAGCTCCAATCATAAACGCATTTATGTAATATTTTGGCTTTTGTTTTCTTCATCCCACTATTCATTACAAGACTCCTTACAGAATTACAGGGGGGAATGGGGTGATTTTAATTTACCTAACGCGAATTTATCATTGTTCATTATACAATAATTCGAGAATCTCTACAACTTAGAATATATGTTTCTATAAACAGATTATATTTTATTCAATATTTCCAATATGGTACGAATATTGTTTTTGACTACCTCATTGGTCCAGTAATTGCACAGGCGTTTACTGATCCAGACGCTCTAGATTCGTTCTTCGGGTCGGATACTATTGGATTTTTCTATCTTGAAATTTCTAGTAGTGCTTCGGAGTCTGGATCTGTGCCCGGTGCATAGCGTAAACGCAACTGATCAAACGTGGGGGTATAATACACTCGTCTACCTACCTCCTCGGAGATTACAGGCGTGATGTTACGTTTTGCAAATATTGTCTATGGTTCGACTGGCGCTCGTACTATTCCCCAGTTGCGCTAGGATCTCAATAACAAAGCGTGCTGCCGCTTCGAATGTTAATGTATCTCCTTTGTGTTATTTTATTCCTCTCTAATCGTTTGAAACAAAATGAAAGAAATACAAGAGCATTGTAAAATGTTTTGAAAAATATCTATAGATTTGCTGCTAAAAAAATTGCAATTACTTTTCTGATCATATACTTTTAATTATAACCTTATTTGTATATTCAACTATAACGTAATTTAGTGCCTAACACAACTCTTCATCATCACCTGGGTTGACTGTTAGAAAATGCCAATTGGCATTATGTCCGTCCTTTGTTAACAACAGTAAAGGATAAATAAATAAATGAAACATTGTATTTAACAATAAAACTTTATAGCTTAATTTTAATTACGTCTATTTCAATTACATAAAACTATAAATAAAATTACATTTTTTTTTCGTTTAACTAAAACCATTAATTTTCAAAATTACGGCAATTTTTAATTGCGTCCATTTAAATTCTTTATTACTTAACTATGAATAAAATTACAATTATATTTCTAAAGATTTCATTTAAATATTGAATTTCAATAAAAAAATACTCCTTTAATTTAATACAGGCCATTGCATACGGAATACTCAACATTACAGTAACTGAAGTCCCAATTCAATTCGCAAATAGTTTCTTAAAGCACTTAGGTGATCATTTATTTTGTCCTGACATTTATACCTCTCTTTTAAACCCACTTAGGTTATTAAATAGCTTTTTTTGAGTATTATTGAGCTCGTTAAACATTTTCGATTATACTTATGAATTGTTTCTCAGACTATATTAGAAACCTTATCTACTGCCAAGTTTGTCACAGCACGCTCCAGCAATATATCCCATTGAAGAAGAACTGATAATTAATATAAATACACTGACAGTAGGATCATTTGTATCTCCACTAACGATTAACACACAAAAAATAAAATTTACGGTGTCGTTCTCAGTAAAACATTATGCTTACTAGGAAAATATACGAGTCATATATTTTCTATTTTTTCATAATACCACTAATGAGCTGAATTTATTAAACAGAAACAGTGGTAATGATTGCATCGGCGCGGTAATAGTGTGTTTTTGCTAACTATGACGATTTAGGACGCCAGTAAAGAATTACCGATCTATATCCGTTATATATCGCACCATCCGGCACGTGGTCCGACACGAATGATTATAAAAGCTATGAAATATGTTAAGTATTCATTACGTACTTCTAAATATAGGGTGTGTACTCTTTCATATAAAACCAGTATATTTTGATAGTGATACGGAGTGAAAAACCAACTGAAGAAACAAAATGCAATTCATGTGACGCTTTCATTGAACAAAAATACTAAAGTTAAAAGCTTAAAAGATATATTAAGTAATTTTGTTACTTAAAATATGCCTGTATGTTCATGTTACGTTCGCTCCTAACATATAAAATTCAATAATTTAGACAAACCCTAACAAAGAAATTAACAATTTCATCTGTAATACTGTATTTCTCAACTGAAAGTCGTATATGAGACGCAAAAAATCGGATAAGAATCGCACGTGTGCAAACAACCTTAGCTGTCACCGTTTTCACACTATGAACGTACGTAACTGTAAAAACGTTTAGGTACGCGATTGGTGCGTCGCGTCGCACGTCGGCCATCCATATTATTGTAATTATACTCAACTTTCATTCTCGCGACGCGACAGCGACCTCTGGGACCGGGACGACCTTAACCGTTACTTGGCTTTCACTTTTCCCACAATGATACCATTTCCTCGAGACTAGAATCCTGTTAAAATAGTCATTACTGTCTATTGATTTCCTGTAAGCGTTGTTAGTTTGTTAATTTCAAATAAGATCTTTTTTTCACAATCAAATTTTTGCTTTAATTCAAACATTAAATATAACTGCTCATCTATCTTTAAATGTACGTTTTGTGCATTGAAATATTCCTTGTATTCACATTTCATATGACATGAGTAGACTCAATAATATGTACTGGTGCCAGATATATTCGATCAATATATTGTAACGTGCCATCGAATCGTCTATAATCGTCGTCATATCGTTGTCGTGAACAAAAAATGTCCCCCTTTATTGGCATGGCACACAATACGGTGACAGCCCCTTGCCTCGCGCTCAACACGCGATTCGTGTAGTCATTCGGTCGTGCGCCAACATTCCGTTAGTTGGTTACACTCGCGCCTTCACTTTTCACTGTTTTACTCACAAACGATGCGATAAATAAAAATATTTAAGTGAACTTAGTTTAAAAATTGAAATCACTTAGAACTCGCAACTGCTGCTCAATAAAGGCGAAACTAAACAAAAAAAAATTTGACGTACATTTTGGCGGGATTTGAAAATGGGGCGCTGTTGTATGTTTCTTATGACGCTCTTCCTATTGGTGTCGTTTTGTGAAATGAAAAGGAGGAAAATGGATTACCCTACAGACAAGCAGCTCACCTTACAAAGAAAGGAGACAACACCCGTGGATTTCACAAGACTGGTCGTCATGAGGGTCGTGTATGGGATGGCGAAGGTCCTAGGGTTTCAAGAGCCAGTGAGTGAAATTTTAAATGGTGCATTTGTTCCTCCGGGCGCAGACGATGATGACGATTTCGACGATGACGATGATGACGGCCTTTTTGATGATTATTAATGTTACTAAAATTATTCACATTTAAATTTTATTTTACGAATTGCAAGTGACTGGAATAATAACATTAGCTTGCTTAAATTTCATCTTCTTTTGACACCAAATATAATGCATTTATTGTTTTACAATTTTAGTGATCTAATTTATTTTAATTTATATTACATAAAAGTTAAAGTATTCGTTTGATAATATTTGTTGAATGTATGTGAATTTATTATTAAGTATTTATTCTATTTAAGTATAGCTCATTAATTTGTTGTCATGTACCTGGATAGTAAATAACATTTTTGTATATTTATAATTTTTAAACTAATGTAAATAATCCTAAAATATTACATATAAATTTATAATAGACTAGCTGACCCGACAGACGTTGTCCTGTCTTATAATGAACTCCACACAACTGCACGGAAGAAATGAGTTTTCAATAACACGCCACCTGATGAGAGAGATCCGAAGTTCCGACTCTCAAACAAAATTACCGTTTTTTAACTAAAAAACCATTTTTATCGTATCCAATTCTAAATCTAAATCATTCTCGAATTCCATTGAAAACACACAAAAAATTTCATCAAAATCGGTCCAGTCATTTAGGAGGAGTTCAGTCACATACACACGAAGACAAGAAATATATATATATAGATAATGGTACTATGCAAATTATATTGTCCCCAATATCTTTCTAGAACAATCTTTAGCTTATTTTTCGAATTTCTGGGTGTTAGTAATGGCAGGGCCCTTTTCGGGTCGAAAACTCTTATTAATATGTAGGTCACAGAATATTTTACAGTCCGTAGGTCCGAATATTGCCTTTACCCCAATCTAATTTATCTTGAAATATCTTTTCTTTTTTTCGCTTCAATATATTTTAAGCGGCGACAGTTTTAATTTATATTTCATCTATGTTATGGAAGTAGCGAAAGCGGTTATAGTCAGTGAGAAATTTCGGTAAAAATACCAACTGAAACTGACAATATAAATGTAATACTCGTATCACAATCCTATTTTAGAAGCTTATTTTAAGAAATGTAGTCTATTTGTATGGTCTGCAGCAGAAATAGGAATGTTTTAGTGTTGTCTTTGTAACTTTTTAAACAGGAAACTAAAGGTATGGAATATTGTGTATAATTAATAAAAAAGTAAAATGTCATTTTGATGGTCTATGCTCAAGAACGTTTAACTTAATACACAATACCGTTTACAGTTACTAGTTATAAATAGATTCAATCGACAAAAACGCATATGAGACTGGTATCTACAAACAGATACATCCATTTTATTTCTATCCACGTGCATACAATTTAAACACCTGTACAATGTTATAAAACAAATTTCCCACTTCAATATTTAAAACTCTTGAAATATCATTTTATTTTTCGCATAATATTCTGCACGATGACTATTGTACTCTACCACGAAATAGGGCTGCCGCTTAAAAAATGTATTCATTAATTTATATATATATAAAATTTTTACGTACCATTCAATATACAGGTATAGATAATTATATCATCCTGAACTTATTGTTTTCTAAGATAACTATTCCTACATCATATTTAAATTTCAATGCTACAGCATTAGAAACAAGAAATAATATTATATATTAATAAAGATGATTAAACTAGAAAATCATTACATTTTTACATTAACAATACAATTTTTACTGATAAATTTAATAACATTTTTTATTTAAAACAAAGAAGATAGTAAATAATACATCCCTCATTTATAACGTAAATATGTAATTGACACGTACAAAAATATAATTCGTTTCACTGACAGCCCTGTAAGTGAAAACTCGCAAAACCGTTTCGCATGCGATCGGTCTCCAGAGGGCGCTGATTGCGCCGCCAAGTGACCTCGATGCACTCAACATATTTGTACGTCTTGCAACTTCTCGATGGCATTCTACTTTGTTCAAGAACAGAAATTTTTAAAATAAGTAACCATATATGCACGCAATCACGTGCATTTTAATGTTAAAATTTCATCTGTATGATAGTTACATAAATATTCTACTTCGTTCATATGTGGTAACTTAGTGTTTATTTCAGATATTGTACAAGACATTGCCTTACAGTATAGAGCGTAGGTATTGTCCAATCGATCTTGAATCTTGTAATTAAAAACCATATTGAGTTGGTATAATCATTATGTTATAAAAATAAATAGTTCTCTGCAGTTCAAATAGTCTGTGGTTAGGCGGAGGCTTGAGGACATAATCGCGCTCGGAATATAACCGACTGGGGGCAACGACACGGGCTTTTTTTTAGAAGTGAGGGCAGGATATTTTCAGCTTATACACGCAATATGTTAGAATTTTTGTACCTTTTATATAATGTACGTTACATAAAGTAATTTGTGAGCGATACTGTTTTAGCTGTTTCCGTACAAAGATCTCGTAACCATGGGGTACATTTAGCTAATGTTAAATATGTAAACACCCGGACTGCATTAGAACTGCAAACCAGCTGCAGACCGACTGCCTGTTTAAAGAAGATGTGCAATTCCAATACCTAACTACTAATTCGATTATAACATGATTTGCGATGTTAACGCAATTGTGCCAACCACATAAAAACTAGACCCAAACTGCAACTTTGCAGCTGGCGTGCAGCTCTGAAGATGTCCGCGTGTAGACCGCTGAGGTAGGAGATGTAGAGTTAGCAATTGTCGCGAACGTTTCCGTGATTTGTGGAGGCCATGAAGCAGACACGACACTAGCAGCAGTTGTACCTGTGTTGAAGGCGTTCGTTGCGCCTTGAAATATCCCCTTACACGTGTCACCCATTAAGTGTGTCTCCACCAATCAACACTGGTGGCGTAATAGAGTAAACTCCCTTACAGGACGATGTTTGAGATCTGATCTAACAAGAGACTTGATCTTGACAAATGAGGCAGCGATAGAAACGTCTAGACAAGATGAACGAGCCACACGGCGAAAGATTTGAGAGTTTTACATTTTTACGCATTGCATATAAAATATGTATAGAGAAATTTGATGATAAATGAATATACAGAAATATTTGCAGTGTCTATGATAAATAACTGTGGGAGGAACAATATCCAAGATTGTTCACAGGATACGAATATAAGTTCATTGACTGTTATTTTCTCTCTTTTCAAACGAAAACACTGTGGTCGCACCATATCATAAATAGTTGTGGAATTATCAATAATTCTACATATACATATGTAACATATTTTTGTATATACATTATTTCTCGACAACTTAATTATCTAATATGGAAACGTTACGAATGAAAGACTAGTTTTTTATAGACACATTTTCTTTTTCATAGCAGTAAAAGTGGGTTAGCAACATCTTGTTAAATTTTCACCGCTACTCAATAGTAGACATTAGTACGCTACTCCGTTTGACAAAATATTACATGCTGACATTAAAGACTGATGCTATTATTATGATTGTATCGTCAGACGTAGGTCGGACAAAGTGTTATCGGATTTTCTATTGTATTATTATTATTAGGCATTATATTATTATTATTGGGGCCTATTATTATATTATTATTATTATTATTGGGGCCATTCGACGACGGAATGTGCAGTATAATTTGTAAGTCTTGTAAGCGTGCTACACTCCACCTTACCCTTTCAGATTGCACGTATAGCGCGTATAGCGCGTACATATTTCTTTCATGACTCAAACCTCATTTATAATTAAAAATAAAGTTTACGCTTTAATGAAAAAACAACCTCAAGCGCACTGTTTGTCTCGCAACTTAACCAAATTAAATGATTGGAGAAGAATAAGTTAATACTTTAATATAGTAAGATTGCAAGACTTTCTCACACAAAAATATTTTTCTTCAGAGTTTTTCGTAACTTTATCAAAGCTCTTGTAGTAAAGTGGAATAACTTAACCAGAATCGGATCGCAACTTCAATACAAAGAGCAGCTGGGAACTTCGGAGTCTGTCTTTGAGATGCAGATATCTTCTTTCCGAGTTTCACCGAGAAGAATCAACTTCTCACAGCTTGCGGATAAAGACTATTGACTTTTGAACGTATTGAAATTATGCTCCTACATCTGCTTCCTCAATCTACTTAGATCGATGTCATGTGAATTATTCATATATCTCAGTTTCTGTTTAAAGATTGATTCAAGACATATTTATAAGTACCTAACGAAACATCACGCCTGTAATCCCCGAAGGGGTAGGCAGAGGGGTGTAATACACCCATACATTTCACCAGTTACGCTTAAGTCCCATAGAATAGGTGG
>DWFV01000094.1:0-18895 GCA_018246775.1 Parelbella machaon machaon
TGACTCGGAGTCTGGATCAGTGCCCGGTGTATGGCAATAGGCTCACCACCTATTCCATGGGACTTAAACGTAACTGGCGAAAAGTGGGAGTGTACTACACTCCTCTGCCTACCCCTTCGGGGATTACATACGTAATGTTACATATGTTATGTAAATGTTGATTTAGTCAACTAAGCAAAATACATATACATATAATGTCACCCATTAGCATTTTTGAATCACCAACCACATTATGTTACAAGTGACTCATGCTCAAGTTATATCTACTCAAAACAATACTATAAGTTTCATTAAAGCAATCCAGTCGACCAGCCACTAGCTTCAAAACCAGTATTAAGAACTATGTGTTATGTATACTTTTTTACCTTATATATGTTATCACAACCCATGTACATATATAAGTAATCACTCAGGATGAAAATGTATTAATAAGTATGTATTTTATTCCATAGCAGTGTTTTTTTTATATTAACATTAAAAGTTACATCATGCCTGTGTTCCAGGGGCAGGAAAATGAGTGTCGTACTCTCCCATGTTTCACAAGTTACATTTACATCCCACCATGGAATAGGTAGCCTATTGTCACACACTTGACACAATTCCTTTCAAGAGCCACTACTAGTCATTTTAAGTCAGAAAAACCCAGTAGTACCCTATCTGAAAATTACAGCCCAAAGTTCTCAACCAGCAGTCACACATGCAATCACTCAACCAACAAGGCAGTCAGGCAAGAATATGATGTGGTGAATAAGTCAATTATAAAATTAACTGAATACAAAATATTATTTTATTCCCTGTTATATAACTATATGCTGGGGTATATAATAAAATAGGTCAGTGATATCTAAAGGTTGTAACAGAGGGCAACACGACACAGATGCAATCTAGATATGGTTATATTGACAAACAGCATCTGCATGTAACATGACATACAATGTCTAAGTTACATAAAATCATTGCCATAAAGATTGAGATATATTTTATAAAACATTTTTATCCACACCATCATTACATGGAGCACTACCCAGTACCCACCTGGAACACCTTAATCTCTGCCTCCCTCTAATGGAAATAGGCATGACAATATATTCATGTCTATTATTAGATATATTACTAGACCAGGTAAAACATCTGTTTCTAAAACTTCTATCAATATAAAAACATTGTTGAATTCATTGAAATTGAAATTTGAGTACCTCAGTTGTACACTTAACTTTTTGTTTAAGATTCTGTTTTGTAATCAAACCAATTCCAATTTTAGTATTGTGAGTATGTTGTTTTGCAATATTTTTTAAAATGTTTTATGATATTTTTAGTTATTCAGACAAAGGAGTTATAATAGAAAAATATTTATAGCACATCTGTTATTAAACCAGAAATCCTCAATAGTAGCTCAGAGTCTGGCTGTGTGCCTGGTGTATGGAAATAGGCATACTCCCAATTCCCTAGTAGAACTCAAACAATTAGTAAAACATGGAATTATTAGTATAATTCCATGTTAGAGGTAGGCAGAGTAATTTAGTAATTACTCAGCCTACCTCTTAAATGAGATAAATATGTGATATTATATTATCAAAGATACAGATGTAATTTTCCCTGAAACAGAATGTTGACTCAAATCATTATAATAATACCCCTTTAAGACACCCATATTAATGACGGTTATATTTTATTGATAACAATTTAGGAGTTACAATGCTGCATGTTGCTATAGCAACTACCAGCAAACAACATGAAAATGTTGTGATAGCTAACTATACTATAATCACATGTAATATATAACTAATATTATATATAGTATAAAACAGATAAGTCACAAAATCTATGAGAATTTCTAATTTAATAAATTAAGTAAGCCAAACCAATACCATTCTTATTGTATACAATTAATTATAGATACATCTTACAAAAACTGCATGTTTTCCTCTGAAGTACTTTGAGGTGTTTATGTCTTGTAATCAATTTTTATAATGTCTTCATTTCATTAAAAAGGTGAATTTTGAACAAATGAATGATATTAAGAAGGCTGTGAGAGTTTCTTGATATAATAAACATAACTATATATTATATTCTCTAATACTTTATGGTATAAACAAAAGAAACTTACATCATTGGCCGTGATCAAAAAATTCCACGGCACAAGAGAAGTGATCCCGAATAAGTAGAATAAAATGTAAACAATGCAGTATCTGTCTCGTGGTTCCTCAGCGGAGTCAAGGACCTGGGTGGAGCATGAGTCAGTCACCAGCTCTCTCTCCTCAGAATCATCAATAACTTCGTCTTCATTCTCTATAGTTTCTAGACACTCCGTATTTATCGACCCTATCTTATCCATTTTCACAGTTCACACAAAACACTGTCTTTTCCTTAAATTTTAGAAAACACAGGAAAGCTTTATTGAGGTATCAGCGAGACATAATCTTTGTGCGAATGCAGTTCACAACTGAGCTGAGTTAAACTAGAATTGACTATAAGTGTTCAAAATATGTAATCATATCTAACAGCTGCGAGTCCTAATATTCGCACAATCTGTCACACTGACAGGAATTACGAATTGCCATTTGAAATATTCATAAACGTGTGTGCTTATTTTTTCAGTTATCAGTTTCTAAATAAAATGAGGTGATTTTTTTGTCCTATTATTATAACATTATTACACTGAGGATTTGATTTCGCACGATAAAAGATATTAGACTGAAGTCAATAAGAATACATACTGACATAAAATTATTTGCGTTGAATTTAAGTCGCAATTGATTGTTTAAAATGTGTCATGATTTTCAAGAAAACTAGTTGTTTGAGTAATATATCACGGTTAGAGTCAATTTCTCACAATGTTCATAAATTCTATAGCGACATTTATTAAGCATTAAGTATTGCCACATTTTATTTAACTAACTTTCAATTCGTTAAATATTAAAAAAATGCTTCCGTCTTAGTCGTTATTTAAACCTTTATCTGCAGAAAAATCCCTTAATTCCTACTTCTGAATGTAGTGCTCATAAGAGAGTCGCTCTAGGAGGACACTGATGCGTTTCGTTGAAGATTACGGCGTCCTCTTATTAGCACAAGAAACGCATAAAGCGCAAAGGAAAAGCACTGAGGCCATTTTGATGAGCTAAAAACCCACATATCTGTGTATTTTTCCCAGGGCCTAAAGTACCTTTTGAAATTTTTTGAAAAATTCTTCAAATAGGTACAAAAATAATTGTATAAATGCTTTGTAATTAAATGCTGCAGTTTTTGCTTACTCACCAATTTCATGTTTGATTGTTTAATATCCCTGAGATTTCCTTCCAAAAAAGAACCAATTGCTATTCTTCAACCAAAGGCATCTCCATACGATTTTTTTTTACAATTCGCTCACCATTGCAATTGTGAAAATAAAAAAAAGCCAACCGGCTTTTTTTATTAGCGTTGCCATTTGCAATTAACCAATGCGGCACTATTTTATTAGCGTTGACGAAAAAATATATTTAATATTTATGCAAATCTTCTTCATAATAAAACACAATATGTAAAAATATTAAAGTTTTATTAAACATTTCATTTTTCTTACTCTTGTCATTCAGTATTTTGTACAATTTACATTAAAGCACTATTGGTTAATATGTCTAAATTTTAATAACATTAAACAGCACAGTACAAAAAATATAAAATAATTGTAGAGTAAAATAAAATAGAGAAAAGGATGAAATAAGTGATGTGCGTATGTAGAAAATAATAATAATGATATACTTAATCAAAACTTATTTTTCTAAACAACATAACTATAAATACAAGTACTCGTGTAGTTATAAATAAAATATTCCTTAAAAAATAGGGATTTTAAAATATTTTGCACATTTAATTATAACACAATACAGGACGGACACGATTAAAAATAAAATAGTAAGGTATAGTATGGTAATGTAGCCTAAACTAAAACGAATTTTTAAAATTATGTATACTCTTTTAGTACGTCATTTACCTTCTTTATTAATAAAGCTAATATACATATTACTTATTAATAAAGTTATACATCAAGGCACTGTTGTTTATTTTATTTATTATCTGTACATATGCGCTACATGTTTCTTACATAAGTCAAAATTTTTTTAATCTACCTGAATAAATAACCCCTTTAATACGAGTATACGTAACGGTTATTAAATGTTCTTACAATAGTAGGCTTATGAAATTGCTTAATTTATAAGTTTCATTTCTATCAGTAATATAATTAGTAAAATACATAATGTATATTATTTATTTTAAGTGAGATCGAGTGCCATGATATGATTTAATTCCTACCTAAATTTTACGTTTTCTTTCGTTTTCCTAGATATATGTATTTTAAGAAATATTTTTCATTGAGGCACGAAAAATAATTCGAAACGGAAGTAGCAATCGATTTGAAATATAAATGCAATAAAACTATACACGCGCTTTCAGTCTTTTCTTTCCTTTTGCTTACTCCTTATGCAATGGTACACATTATTACTAAAGTAATAATTATTACATCTTTGTATTCCCGCTTTTCTTACCTGCGAATAGACACTTATAAACACATCGAATAATGTTAATAGATGCATATCTACGTAATTATCTATTAAGGCCATATAGGACGGTTATTTGGTAAACAAATTGTCAGTTAAAGTATAAAAGGAATGGGTAAATTAGATAGAATGTAGATATAAATAGCAATAAAGGAAAAAATATTAAGTTATACAGAATGTGTTACATTTCAGTTAAATGTTTCTGAAACACGATAAACATTATGATTAGAAAAGTATGGGGAGATTTGTTACCTATTTTAAAACTGGCCCATGCTCTATGGTGTCTTTTCTATTGTTCGTATTTAGTATTACCAGCATACATTAATTGCCAGTTTTATTTCAAGACATATTTCATATCAAATAATACTTTTTTAACTAATTTCAACTAATTAAATCACATGGCTGTTTCCAAAGGTTGGCTGTGCGATCTGTTCAGTTCGGGAACTACACCGCTCGTTGGACTCAACTCTGTATCATCGAAATCAAAGTTAGTCTCTAGAAGTGCTTCTGACTTGGACCTTCCATGTAGCTCTGGCAGTGGATAGGAATCATCATATCCTCTGGAGGAGTCCGGAGGACTGGAATCGTAGCTGGGAATCGTTTCGGGTGAGTGATCATAACTGTACACAGGCGTCTGGGGCGGGCTCGGCAAGCTGTCGTCGTAGTATTGCCGCTGATCTGTTCAGGTTTGTTTAATAAATTAAGTACATTTTAAACTGTTAAAATTGTATATTGTTATCGAAGATATACATACCTGGATTATTGTTCCGTTGCCCAAATGTCGTTGTCGGTACCGCCCCAGCTTGCGGTTGTTCCGGCATTTTTGACCTCAACTCCATCAAGAACGACAGCTTAGGCTGAGGACCCCCGAAATTAGGCGTACCATAGGGTCCATATATCTTTCCTTCTCTTTCTAACTCCCTCTTCAAAGCTACTGGGTCATCGAACTTGTCTGTTCCTCTTAAAGGCAAGGTATCAGATGTAAAATATTGAGATTCGCTGGGCGGTGATAGAGTATCATCATCTTGTGATTGGAGGCCCCCCGGATGTCGAATAATGGGTAATTCTTCAGTTGTAACGGTATTCATTGATGGAGTTCCACTGGTAGGTCCTGAGTTGTCCCTATACCCCTCATTTCTAAAGGCCAAATTTTGAGGTCGCGTAGTGTTCTGTGGTACTGAGTATTCAGGCGAAGCTGGTTTTTTATTAAACGTGCTGTGTTTCAGCTGGATAACATTATTCGGGTTGTGTGCCTCGTATATGTCGAAGCTCTGCGTATCTTCTATGGAGGAGTTGAACTGACTCTTCTCCATTGACTCCATGGAAGTAGTCGAAGCCAACATTTTCCGGTAATCTGGTCCCTTCGTTAAAGTATCTGTGGATCTCGTGCTCTGGAAAACGAATAACTTATTACATACCAATAGTTACTAGAGATGGGAAAATAATAGAAAATGTTTCAAATAACATCTACATACCATTTGTGCTAACTTGCGTCTGTACGAAGTGTCCGGGAACCCCCCGTTGATACTGCCGATAGATCGTACAGAATGCAATGATTGTCGTATCGAGTTTCGTCGTTCGAGTCTCTGGACGTGTCTATGAAAATATTTAACATTTTAAATAACAGCCACCTTGATAGTATAAATAGTATAAAAAATAAAAGAATACCGAAAAAAAAAAATCTCGCAGACTCATAAAGAGGATATCACATTACTACAACTCCTGAGAATAATAAATGTCTGCTCACACCAAGTAATAGCTCTTCATAGAAATATTTTTTTTTTTCCATGAACACATTTAAACTTCACATTAAATTCACCATTTAAATATTATGATTTTCGATGGGGATTAAGTCTGGAAGGTTAATCGTCTCAGACTGGTATGATTGACCCACATGTTGAATGGATCGATGAATTAAATATTATTTCATCACCATTTGAATAAGTTTCTTCATTACATTTGTATTGTAATGAAAATTTTATGTTAAATGGTTTAAAAACGAATACTTGTCATTGATACAGAAAAAATCTTGAAGCAATATGAATATCTTTAAGACCCAAATTACTATCCGCAAATAAATAAATAAAAATGTACTACTTCACAGTTATAAACTTATTTAACTAGTGCAATAGATTTCACTGTACTGACTAGACTCATTTTATTTTTCTATACTAGTAATCCTAATCCTTTAGTTCTTTTATCAATAACTACGTTCTGATAGTGTTATTAAAATTCTAACGAGACTATACAACCGGAGTAATGTATGTGGTTGTTTGTCCATGGACAGCAGTAGCCAGTTGTGACTGTGAGGGAATTTCTTACTCTGTCACTTAAAAACTAAATTTCAATAATTTAAATCCATCACCTGTGCTTAGACTTGGAGTACCAGCAGATCACAGCCGCACCGACAAGGAATACGGCAGCTACTAAGACTCCAATGAAGGCCACAGCAAGAGTGTCAGTCTGCCATGACAACGGGTCGATGATAATCTTTGGATCTAAAATCAAATTCAATACATCAGTAGTATTTACATAGATGTGGCGTGCCGATGTACAGTACACGAATCAAGTTACGTAACAGCATGGGTCCTAACACCATAGATCCACCTGACCAATTCGTATTGGAATTGCTCAAATACTAATTACCATATATAACATGATAAATAATAAATAAATATAAATATCATGAAGGTCACCATATTCCAATAATGCGCGTTTTAAGATTAAATGTTTATTATGTTATTATTATGTTAAATACTAAACAAATAGGCTAATCAACCAGGTCTTCCTCAGTTACGTCGGTCGTGTTGTATGAAAGAAATCCTTACCAACTTCGCAGATGAAAGCGTGCTTCTGGTTACAATCGGTGATCTCGATGTTGGAGAAGGCGAAGGAGGTGCACTGCGTGATGTAGTCGATGTGGTTGACCCAGACCCTGTCGCCGTACTGGAACCACTGGTTCTGGCGGCGAATGAAGTCGTACAGCGCCTCGTAGTTGCCGCTCACGTACGGCATGGACGCGTTGTCGGACTGCGGAACGAGACACGTTCATCATCACTGTGTATGAAGAAATTTAACGGATATCGAAAATAAATTATGAAGTCTTTTAAATTATACAAATAAAGACATTCCTTTTACGTTTCTCCATAAATAAAGTAAACTGCTTTTGTTTAAATAACCCATTAGTATTAATAAATTCTCATTACCATATTAGCGACGCTAAATGACCTTCATCCTAATGGAATATTAAAATATTGATGTATCTCACCAAACAGAACAGCCTGGCCTCCTCGTACGTCATGGGCGCCCCCACGTACATGTAGCAGGTGCCCGCCACTGCGTCCCAGCCGGGCGGGCACTTGCCGCCGCCCAGCACCGTCAGGTTGTTCATGTAGAACGGCCGGTAGTCCACCTCCAGCAGCAGAGGGTTGTCGGACTGGTCGCGGATCCGCCCGCTCACCGCCAGAGTTTCGTTGTAGCTCCAGTAATTGTGCTTCGCATCGATACGGGTTCGCCACAAGTCGAGAGAGCTACAAAAATAATGTATTTATGAATATTTTTTTTAAGAATTTTAAAAAAGGTACATGCTAGTCGATGTTGTAAGTGAAAAAATTCAAGAGCCATTCACGAGTAGACCGGAAAGAACATTGAATGATATTATATCGTTTAATGATATACCTAATAATATTTCCATAATAAATTAATTAATCTAAAAAATATTGTAAGGTTTTTTGAAATTAATCATGTTTATAAATAGTTTAATAGGAACATTGGAAAGATTGGTTACCAAAATATACAAAATATTATATTATATACATGCAATGAGTTGTTCTACCAGCAAGCCATGTAAGGAGGATATTATAATCATGCATTATATAAAAATGTATAGAAGAGTATGGAAAACGTTTCGTGTTAAGATACATTTGAATAAGTATAAGAAATTTTGAGGTAATTAGGAAAAAAAATCGTTTATGGACATGCTTTCGACACACATATTATACATATGTATTTAATCATAGTTTGTGCTTTGATAAAAGTTTTGTGTAGAAATAAAATCATGAGTAAAAAGTGAGAAATAAAATAGTCAATTACAAAAAAATTAACTCACCTCGCGTAATTCGGATTATAATCGACAAATCTATGGTCCCGGAGCAGCCATGCAAAAAAACATGCAAATATAATATTATTATCTATAATAGCATAAACTTATATTGACTAAACCCGAGAGCACAGCAGCCAAACGTTAATATCTTTATATTATACTTTACCACGTTATTAAAAACTATTTCTACCAAAAATTTTCATATACATAAGTTAAGATTTTCACTTAAAATTATTTTCTAAGTTTAATATTTTTTATCTATTAATGTTTAGATTTACAGTATGTACTGTGCAATTTGTTTAAGGGTACCGTTTTTTTTATAATTTAAAAGCAATGATAATAATTATTTTACCCGATGTACTTGAAATAAAACCACGAAGTTATCAAAATACACCGTTTGGTGCAAATAGGTATATATAAAATCTTGATAGAAATAATATTGATATGTATAAATTGTATATTATGTCACAACGCGTAAGTACTCGCATGACCTTTTAACGAAGAACGGTTTAAAACTGATCGTTTGGCTAGTTGTACGGACATGCACACCCATAAAATAATATATCTTATCTGTCAAATTAACAAGTAATCAATCTTGAGTAAATATTAAGTAAATTAGTTGGTAATGATGTTTAGATAAATGTAAGATTCCCTTCTGCCTTTCTTCAATATCCTTTGATGTTTATTACACTTCATCCTTCACCATACATGCAAATGTATATATTATTATACACCTAATAAAAACGATCAGACTTTAGGACAAAATTTAAATCACATTTTTTTTATTTTAAAAATTAAAAAAAGCAAAAATAAAATTAGATATAATAAACTAAGCAAAATGTACCTAGTTTTGTTTGTTCGAAAGTATTGGTACTTACAAATGAAGTACGATTAATATTAATTTAACTTATAAGCTACATAAATTGAAAAAAGTACGATTAAATATAAAACTGAAGCTGTAATATACATGATTAAAAACGCTTTTTTTAATTATACAAAATACCACAATGACGTTTGATACCCAAACCACAAATTAATAATTATTTATTTACGTGTATTTTTATTAGAACCTATATAAACTCTTATGACAGGGTGGGAGCTCATGATGAAGGACCTCGTACAGGTCCGCAAGTATTCAGGCCACCCCGAAAAACGTACGCGGGTTAAGTTGGTATATATTATATAATTAATCATATGTATAAACACTGAGGAGACATTTAATAGTATCACGTTAAAGTACTGAATATACTAATGAGCGTGTACGTACATGGATCGGTTGACGGTGATCATTTCATAGTCGTTGTCGGGGTTAAAGAAGATGTTGTCGACGTAGTGCTGGCCCGCCGTGCCCGCCGCCACCGTGGCGCGGCCCTCGCGCGACAGCGCGTAGTTCCTGCCCAAAAGTAATGGATTATATTCAAATAATTAATATAATAAACGAATTTCGTAAAATTCACAAAACATTTTATTTGGCTAGAGAGGTCGTTTTTGATCTTAACCCTTTTCCACCTGAGAAAAAACTCTTGTCTAATAGAAGAATGAATAAACTGGATAATTATGATAATTTTTCAATAACAATTTGGGATCCACACCTGTAAAATCCATTATGTGACGTTGTCTGATATATGGGCAACCTGACTTTGTCGAAGCCGGACACTTCCAATATCCTCTGGCCTCGGTTATCGTGCACGTAGTTGTGGGTGAAGTTGGAGACCACTTGCCGGAGCACGATGACATCTTTGAACTGAGCGTAGTTGCGAGTGAAGTAATTACGGTAGATTGTCACTTCCTGGTATGGGGAAGACTGGCGGCCTGGAAATTACGTCTTAAAATTATCGTCAAACAATAACAAAAGTATAAGACTAACCCTTAAGACCTTAACCTTGACATTCTGAGAGGAGACCAGTGTTTCAACAGTGAAATAATAAATGGATCGGAACGGAATAACAAAGGTATTTCCTCAAACTGCGTACATTGTTCAATGAAGGCATAGTGAATTAACAGTGTATGATTATAAACCAAAATTTCAATTGTTATTTTAATAATATAGTAAAACTCATTACAAATCATTTAAACCCTTTCATAATGTCTTTAAACCGTATTTAAAACAGAAGATAATTGACATCACTTTTTACCGACACAGATATTTTAAAGTCTTCCCATGTTTAAAACTGAGCATTTGCTCTACCAGTAAATTTATAAGCATACATCAAATATTACCTTCTACTTTCAGGCAGGGCAAGTCATGGTTGGCAAAGAAAAGGTTGTTATGTATCCAGCCTCGCAACGAAGTCGCTGATCCGCGGGAGTCTGCCCGCACCAGCAGCCCGCCCACGTTGTTACGAACGAGATTGTTCTGGAAATAATCGACATGTTAATTGTAGGTTAATTGTTACTGAATAGGTGGCAGCACTGTCTCTTAGATGTCAGCACTGTCGCCTAAGTCTGAATACCGTCATCTTTGATAAGATGTTGCGAACAGATGTGAAGTGATAATAGTAAGGAAAATATAATGCGATGATTGTTTTAACTTGCTTTAAAATTATCTGGAACTATAATTTTGACCAACAACAGGATGTATAATAAACTGGAATTTAAGTGATTTATAATTCTTATTTATACCATGTTTTATAAGTACATATTAAGCTTATTGCCAATAAAGGATATAGGATTCAACAATACAGTTGTATCATACCATGAACATTGAAATATCTTATTTATAATACATACTACTTCTATTGTTTTTTAAAATACTACTATAAATCAATTCATTACGTCATTGTTATACGCTTCGGAAATTAACAATTACTTACGAGGTATTATACAATTTGGGAATATAGATAACAACGTAATGTCATGCCCGAAGGGGTAGGCAAAGGAATGTAGTACAATCCCACATTTCGCCACGTTGCGTTTAAGTTCCGTGGAATAGGTGGTGAGCCTATTGCCATACACCGCGCATAAATCCAGACTCCGAGTCACTATTAGAAATTCTAAATTAGAAAATTTCAATAGTAGCCGACCCGGGATTTGAACCCGGGACCTACCGATCGGCAGTCGCGCTTGAACCACTCGACCAACGGAGACAGCCAACTTTATATATGTATTTTATATAATACATTTAATATTGTTATTAACTTACCCTAAATACAAGGGTTTGAGTGTTTTGCACATCAATCCGAACAGCAGCTTGGCAGGAAGTAAAATTGCCGTACAACTTGAGGCAATTGTCCACTATTTCGTTCCTGGTGATCGCCACCAAAGGATTTACTTCGCCCACCGATTGGTAAGATATGGCTCCGTCCCGGTTCTTTGTGAATACACTGGTCGATATATTGTGCTGGACGTCGCGGCCTACAAAGTTTACAGAACGTTTGATGTCCTTGTTCAAATTTAATATAAAAGTGCAATAAAAATATCTACTTACTGAATCCAATAGCTGATATTGGTAATGTTACAACCTCAGCGATAAACCCATGTACGGCGGAAGCACCGTTTGCAAATAACTTGACACTCAAGCTGGCACCTTCAGTTCTAAATAATTTTTTCTCATCCGGCGAACCGTTCTCCAAATAACCAATCTGCGGTGCGGTGATGTTGTAAATGTCTCCATCGTACAAAGTCAAGGAGTCCCTCTTGCCATAGTTCAAAGTGTGGTTGAATAAATTGAACTGTAAAAGCCTGAACCCGAAAGGCTTAACTCTGAACATGCTCTTAAATATCTTGACACAATTTACTGGATTATTATCATATTTATAGTAAAGAAGCACCTTTTCTTCAATTGTCACCACTTTTGTACTGTCACAGATATCGATGAGAGAAAACAGGTGATAAGGAAGATTCAAATCCTTTAGCGGCATAAAACTAGATTCTTCAGAATCTCTGCCCTCTCCTGTTAGTGATATAGCACTCACACCTTCACCAAGAATGTCGTTAACAGAATTGAACATTAAGTTCATAGTATCGGTTGGAGAAACCAGGTTGATTCCGTGATGAGCACATTTACTGATATTAACATTCTGTATATTAGGATTTTTTGTAATGCTTTGTACAGCAGGTGATTTCTCATTGTGCAAAATGCCTGCACCCATTATGTTTATGTGTCGTAGCGTACTTTCAGCTTTTTTCAAAGTCTCGTGAGTATGATGATCGTGGATTCTATGCTCATACAAAGAATATTCGAATTCGGGGTTAGCAAAGCGAATGCCACCCCAGTAGTCAAGATTTTCATCCAAATTTCTTGATCCACAATGAATGAAAACAAATTCTGAATCCCATTTACATTCGTGGCGGTGGCCGTAAAGTTGTCCATTCAATCTGATAGGGCAATCTTCGTAACGGTCCTCGATTCCAACACATTGGAGTGGCTCCGGCCACGACCAAATTCGTGATAAAGAATTGCTGTGATATTCTATTCGACGGTCGTGAGCAAAAAACACATTAATAGGATCGAAACCCAGTTCTCTACAGACCACCTGCGCGTTTCTTTCCGTAAAGCGATTGTCACACATTGGTACCCATTGAAGTGTTGTTCTATTATAATATTCTAAGAAACCTTCATTCTTTCTCTCGATATCATTATCGTTGAATGTACAATTCCTTTCGGTACATAACCGAATAGTATTTTGTACTATTAAAGTTTCCAGTTGTCGCCTATGTTTATGGTGGCTAGATGAATATTGGCCAACATCCCTTTTTTCAATTCTGTTCGCTTCAACACTGTTTGCCGCAGAAATAGGTCTCATAAATATTGGTAGTTGGTTATGACCGACTGCTTGGAGTATTCCCATTACCAGAATACCAACATTTGGAGCAAATTCTAATACGACCCCCGGATTGATGGTAAAAGTTACATCCGGCATAACGGTTATATCAGCCTTAACTACATAAGGTGTTAACCGTGGTTCCAATGTCAAATCAGATGTGATGCGCCCTCCCAAATTATTTATATCAACAGCAGTTTCAGGGCTAAAGGTAACAGATACACTTGAATCAAAATTGTCTTCTAATAAGTATGGTAAATATGTAGCAATGGCATGATTGTTCCAATCATCGAAATCAAATATCTCTTTCTTGATTTCTGTCTCATTCGCACTTCCCCACCAGTTTTCTCTCACATCTAAAAGATTATTGATTTTTGCGGTCTTTATCCCGGCCAATAGTGTATATTGCAGAGCATTATTTCCGAATAGATTTCGACTTACTTTTACTTTTTGTATACCCTTAAAACCAATAACATATGTGGGATCAATACTTCTCAAAATAGAACCACGGTTAATTTGCGAGGCATATCGGTTATTTTTTATTTGATTGAACACAAAAACTGCATAAACGAAACCCATAATTTCACTTTGACTATCCATGTAAAATTGCACCATATACAGCCCGTTGTTTCTCTCGATCAAGTTGCCATCAATCTTCATTTTCTTCTCCATTCCACGAATAGACACTAATCCAGTCTTGCATACATTGTCAGTAAATATATTTTTTGTCATATTTACCTCGGCGAAATGTCCGTCTATGACGAAACCAAAGTTCTGGTTATTTCGCCAAGTATTATTATGCATGTAAACGGAATGTGTAAAATTTTCATTATATTGCCATACATACGGTAAGCTTACATCAAATCCACCATATTTATTTCGTTCTAATGTGTTGTCTTGGAACACATAATGATATAAATTGTTTGAACTTCTAAGATCTCGTGCAAAATGATAAACGCCCTTACCATTGTCTGTGATTAAACTACTGTTAACCATTATAGTTATTTCTGTTATGTTACTGTCGTGTATATCCCAGAAGGGCGTATTCACGTAAATTGCTTCTTCTTTGTTGTGTGCTATTTCGCAATTTATAATTTTTATGGTTTCATTTGCTTTTCGTAAAAAGTGATCTCCGAGTTCATTAAGATAACGGTTATAATATAAGGCCATTATACCTTTGTTATTTCCCTTTATTTTGCTATTAATAACCTGTAAAGTGGGGACTGGACCTCGCACTATTCTATTCCTTATATTCTGAACTGGTGCCGTAATTGTACTCACTACAAGAACAACACCACCCAAGGCGGCCGTGCCACTTTCATATTTTAACACAACTCCAAAACTGTTACTGGTCGTTGGAAACGTGGACAAATCTCGATCAAGACACCATTCGGTACTTGCTTCATTAATGTTTTGCGAATCAAATATACAGATACTTTCCGTTGAAAAATTATGAATCGGGTTTAGAAGTTGCAGTCCAAGAACGAAACCAGGATTACATTTGATATTATAAATTTTCACTATACTTTCTCCATAGTACTTAGTAAATACTATATGCCGTGTTTCTCCATTTACCAAGGAAATATCAGTTTCATATTCAGGAATCATAATCGGACGATAATTTATTTCATCAGTATTAATTCCAGCATCAAGATTAAACCATCCAGCAATTTCTCTCTGTTGTAAGCCAGTCAAATGTGGATTGTGAAATATGCCGGCAAAGTTATTATTTTCTATAGACGAACTATAAACTTTAAGTCCCAATTGTTTAAAACTTATGCCACTGCCCCGATTATTACTAAACTCTGAATTTCTTACTGTATTAACAGCATCTGCGCCATACAAATCCGAGTACAAAACTCCCAAGCCGTCATGATAGTTGTTCACAATTTTTACGCTTTCTAAACTGTGTCGTGCAAAGTCAATTTGGAGAGCAGGCTTAAAAGAGTTTGAGGAATAATCGAGAAGACCTGCTTTTTCTATGGTAACGTACTGTAAATCTGCTCGCTCACCAATTACACTGAACCGAACTCCTGCCCAACTCGTCTCGTAACACCTGATGCCAACATCATTTTCATGAGTACAGGAGTTTTCAAAACTATCCACGGTTTCAGCTTTACATTTAGTGATATCGTTATCAAATTCCGTACATTCGACATTTGATAAAATAATATCTTCAGTTGTTCCTGCTCCTGGTATTTCGTTGGGTTCTAAGAACCAATCATAAGGATTTAAAGCTAAACCAAGTTGATTACATACTAATGCAGCGTTGATAATATTCCATCTATAGTTACATATAGTACCCCATTTACCATCTAGTCGCACTTGAAGTCTGCCTTCATGTGGAGTTCGCCCTCCTAAGAGTCTGATAGGTACAAGCGGTTCAACATAACCAGGAGTAGTAGGTTCTATTTCTGTGTCTGTTTCATATATACTATCGTTATTCATTGTAACTTCTTCTTTAAGTGTGAAAGTAATATCATTGGGTCGTTTTCCTCTTGCGTCTAATCTCCCAGCTACCATCATACCTATTGAAGGTGGAAATTTTAACGTCACACCCGACTGCAAGACGAGTTTTCCACCAGGACGAACATTTATGTCTTTATTAACGTCATATTCTCCTTGTCTTAATATTTCTATACCTTCTACCTCCCCGCCTACAACAAATGTTCCTGGTACATTGAATTGTGGTACAAATAATGAGTTGTAATTAATTTGTGTAGCTCCTGGATTGCTACTGTGTAACAGATAAGGCATGTAAATAATTTTTGCAAGATTATATCGATCCTTTCTATGAAATAGCCTGTTATAAACTTTTTCCTCTTCTCCGTGTCCAAGCCAATTGTACGTGCAGTTCAAAGTTTTACTCTGATCTTCAACATGCGATCCAATTTCATACTGGGCTTCAGGATTATTGATGATATTTCTAAACACGTCAATCTTACTTGACGACAATACAATTGCTGCAGCAACTCTACTGCGAGGAGTTAAACGTAAAGCCACGCCTTCTAAGGGTTCGAAAGGTTCTCTAATCTTGTTGTCCTTTAAGAAGTTTCTGGAGAATAAAATGTAGTGATGATCGCTATATGGTGACAAACCCATATTAACCACAAATGGTCCTCTATTTCCGTAGAAATAATTATGTTGTATGCGAAATCTGGCGGGAAGTATTTCAAATTCTTCTAAGTACTTTCCTTCTATACGATTCATTATAACGATAGCTCCATAGTCACCCTGTTCAAAATAATTGTGTTCTATCCTTCCCAAAACGTTTAAAGCTGGCTGAATTTTTACGGGAACTCTGCGATTTTGATAAAATCTGTTATGACCAATTTGTAAGTTAAGCATTCTAGGTGGGTCGTTGAGTCTCCAGCAAGTAGATATATCTATTGTGCTTTCCATGCTTGTATTAAACCAATTACCAGTTACATTAACCCAACTGTCACCGCAATAATTTCCGTGTAAAATGCCCACCTCGAGATTTTTAAATATTTCAGAATATTCAACGACGGTGGTTTGATTTACTGGCACGTATTCAGTTTCTTGAGTATTATTTATCCATACGGCAATACCATAGCCTTGATTTGAACTTATTATACTTCTTGATATGTTTCTATTCCCACCAGTAACTGTAACGTTCACGCCATCGCCTTGGTTAAAAGAAATTCTACTCTCAGTAATATTGACATCTCCTGCTCCACTGACCACCTGAAGACCAGCAACATGGTTATTATTTGATATGGAAGTCCGATGTACATGAATTTGTGATCGTAAATTTTCTATGACAACTCCTCTACCATTGTTGTCAGAGATAATAGTATCGACTACATTTAGGTCGTACGTTTTGCTAGTACCTGACGTTAACCTCAAAAATCCAGTAATATCGGTTCTAGCGTCAGCGCGAAATCTGACGTACATACGGTTTCTCGTTGACGTAACACTTTGAGGCCGCGTGTGGTTACGTATACTAAAAGACAACAATAATTTATCATCTACCGTCAAACCATCATAAATGTAAATTTCACCTGTGTTGTTACGATTCGTAAGAATTTTTATAAAACTTAGCGTCAGAACGTGGTCAGTTCTGGTGAAAAATTTTTGATTACAATCTCTTTCTATGTTCGAATATCTCGATTGTTCTATAGACATCTGAATGGGAAAAGTTTGACTAGGCGTCGATGCAAGGGTGCATAGATCAAAAATTTCACTGCGATCAAACCTTTCGTCTATTCTCAGTTCGTGAACTACGTACTTGACCCCGTCCCCGCCATTATCGTGAATGAGACAGTTCTCGATCTTGGTCATGCCATACGTAGAATTCACGTACATTCCGTAACCTCTATTGTTTTGTATCGTGCAATTGTTAATGAATATGGGAGCGTTTGGAGATGTCACGTTTATAGCATTGAAAGCGGAATTAGATATCTCAATGTCTTCCATCACTGGTGGTACTCCAATTACATCTAGAGCACTGGTTGCGTTGTTGTCTCTCCCTAGACCAGCATTTCTTACGACCACATGTTCCAGCCTGGACATTGACGTTGGAACATAGAGCGTATTAACAGCTGTTAATATCCTTTCAAAAACGGCATGTTCGAAGCGTATTCCTCGCCAGTGTCTTCCCGAATTTCTCAATTCGTTATCGTCGTGGTGTGGTAAGCACTGAATTCCAAGATCTGGATGGAAGTCACAAACGCCGGAACCGAGTTGTCGTGAATTCCAGTCACATTGAAACAGGTCGTATTCTGTGCCTTTACACTTGGGCTCCTCGAATAACAGGCGAGCGCGTCTGCCTGGCTGGCGATCCATCCAATTGTAAAACGTTCCACCCATGAACCCTAATTGACGGCACGCAGTTTCCATGTCGTTGATCGTCCAACTGCAATAGTAAAGAACAATATTAGTACAAACTAAATGCTTGATCTTAAATACATGAATAGATATATATAATAAATAAAATATGAAATGAAACTTCTAAAAATGTTAACTACATGTGGCATGGTAGGCTATGGTACTCAACGAAAATAAAATGTTTATCGAAAATTCTAAGTTTAATCTTTGATTGTCGTTCTTGGATGAAGACATCTGTTACGATTAGGTTTAATAGATTAGGCATACAAAGATTAAGTGTAGTAAATTTGAGATTAAACCGATTAAACGTAAAAAAATACAGATATAAAAAAATACTAACTTCCTCGAATTTGTGCAAACAGATCTCCATTGTCCTCTATGCAGTATCTGCACTCTGCCCGCGAGAATGGAGGGGCCGTCCACGAGCCTAATGTCAGGAAAAGGTTTCTCAAGTTTATCTGGTTCTTCTGTGCTCGTGAATGTTATAGTTCTCTGCGGTTCACCCTGAAAAGAACAACAAATTTATCATTTCCTTTCTTACCACTACTCTGACACGGTTTGGGCACTATTCCTAGCAACACTTATAAGATGTTTGGCAGAGAAAGTCTATGAGAAAACTGTACTAATATCGGGTCAATTAACCA
>DWFV01000095.1:0-18861 GCA_018246775.1 Parelbella machaon machaon
TGGAACTTAAACGTAACTAGTGAAACGTGGGAGTACACTACACTCCTCTGACAACCTCTTTCAGGATTACAGGCGTGATGTTACGTTTTTTTTTTGTTTTCAAAAGCCCCAATATAATATTTCCATTAAAATTATTGAGAAATCAATTATGCATTGGTATATCTACAAGTACTTCTTGTTCAATAGTATTGGATATCTTTACAATTCTAAATGAAAAGCAAATAAAACCTTTGTTGAGTTGTATTTTTGGTAATCTTCATTGTTATTACAGTTACCGAAGCCGGGGCAGCAGGCACAAAGCGTTCAAGGCGGTCTGTGTTGCCCTGATAAGCTTTATTCCAACCATGACGCCGCCTCCGGTTTCCTGCAGGTATTCCACCTTCTCCGCACAATATTAAACGAAATGTTTCTGTAGCAACGGAATCACAGAATAGGTATTATTTAGTTAAGTGTCAACTTAACTTTAAGTTCATTTATGTGAAATCAGTTTACAATCGATTTGAATATATGGTTAACTATGATTTGTGCATATGATATTAAATTACAAATGTGATATTTTGTAATGATTTCGAAAGGTACGAGTATTTTCTACAGAATTTTCATCTTTTCAAAATCTCAAAATAAATATACAAGTGTTGTATATTTATTACACACATACATAAAATAATTCCGAGATAAACGACATTTCGGATACAAACTACAATATCTGTCTCAACGAACAACGCGGCTTTAAAAATAAAAACGCAAGTGAATAGCGACAAGAGGTGTCGCGTCATGTCTTTGTCGCCGGAGTAACGCTTGTAGCCCGACACCCACCATTAGTTTACATACAAATGGGAGTCGTTTTACATAATCCATCGTATACGGCGGTAATTTGTTGCAAACTGTCTGGATAAGCAAATTGATCGCACCTTTCATACTGGATATTACATGTCACACTACCTATGCTCTTGGATAAAAAATGCAACTTCTCCCTTCGTTTCAAAATATATTAGTCGAGAAGGATTGAGGGTAGCTTTAGGGAACTATTTGAAAAAAATATACATACTTTTGAATTATATATGTACCTATGTATACTCAATGTATAACTCGTTCATACAGTTATAATGTGTTGTTTTGCTTACAGAGTTCAGTAGCTACGTACACTTAAATAACTTTTGCCCGAGTTTGCACAACAAGACGTACTCGTAGTTGTGCCGGCGTGTAGTGTAGTGTTTGTCTTATGTTCTCACCTGTTCTGCAAATACTGTGGAACATGCATGAAACTCTAACTAGTATGGTCATAATGGATACATTGAACCACACCTGTGCATTCGCGTATATTTACCAACGTGTTTGGATATTTGATAGTTTTAATGTACTCTCACTTTGATCTTTGTCAAAAGACCGAGAAGCGGTAGCAAACTGTGGCAGACTATGGCCTTAACACTTCCGATTCTAATAGGGGATCTATTTGGACGGTGAAACGATAAAAAGGTAGATGATGATTATAATGATGAATGTACTCTCATATTAGAGTACGTTTAAAGTTTTTAACTACTACATTAATCATGAATACGTCTCACGTCAAATGTCAGATCAATTTTTAAATAGGTATCTATTAATTTTATTATGCTTACGTAAGTGGAAACATTTATATTGATGCCTTAGTCTACGTAATTCTTTCCTTCTTAATATTCATCATGCTCGAAACCTACAATCCTTTAAGGATAATGTATTTAATCAATAATTAGGTAACTTTGTATTTATATAATTATAGCGGATAATTACTTATCATAGACGACTCCAATTTGGTAATTACATTAACAAAATTTGATACTTTCCTTATATCTTTTTGTATGATATTTAGGTCTAGGGTGTATCGATAGTGGCAAATAGATTTTACTGACACACGTCTGTTCTAACTTGCCTTTAGAGAGAACATTGCATCCACAACTAATATACCTATCGTTTAGTCCTTTGAGACGCTGCATCTGTATACAGTCGTCTATCCGATGAAGCTTAAGTGAGTGTTTAAAATAAGAATGCAATCTCCTGTTTAGCGTAAATATACACAGAACGGAAAACGTAACACTAGCTTTTTAGATATACACCTATCTACACCTCTTCTAGAGCATCTCAGATTGTAGTGGCGTTTTCCATTCGACATGTCCCCTTGGACTACGAGCATTTATTAAAAAACTTGGAAACATACATGTTGAAATATATAAGTTTCTGTATCTTCTAGTTATTTTGCAATTGAATTTGAAATTATTGTGTGCAATGTGTCATAGGCGAGATAATGTAGATACTATTAATTGTAGGAGTAATGACATGGCAATTTAGGTTTCTCTTATGTTTTTATAAGTGACAAGTAAAATAGGAATTCTGCATTATACTGAAAACTATTATACTGAAAACAAAAACAAACAATCAAACCATAATATTTGATTCCATATAAAATGTGACACTATTCTGTATTTCATACTCAATGCATGAACATGGTAACCCATACAAACATTAACGAGGTATTTCCAAAACAAGAGACTAACGAACATGACCGGCGAGGCGACCCGCGCCGCTGCAAGTACCTCAATTAACCACAATTCTACAATGTTGCCAGTGTGGATTTTTCATAAACATATCTGTTAGTTCATTGTTTACGGTGTTGCCAGCTAGTTTGTTGGTAGCGCGTTGTTTTTGAACGTGGCACTCAAATAAACAATTTTAAGTGCATACAAATCTACAAACGAATATTATACTTCTAAATACGATCGTCATCGCAAAAGCGAGGGAATACGACGTGGCGAGCTTTGAGGTCAAACGGACAAGATGAAATTATATACTTTTAATATTCATGTTACTAAGGCTTAAGTAAGACAATTATTCTCCTAACAAATAATACACAACATCTGTACAGAAAAAGACGTAATAAAAAAAAGATACGACACCATATTAAGTGTGGTAGAGATAAAATATTAATTAGTGTTCATAAAATTCTAATCTGCCTCCAGGAACACGACGTGGCACAAATCACAACTCAACGTCGGCTCTCGCCTGCGAGTGGCGATATTTTAGTGCATTCGTATTAGTTAAAACCTTATCCGCTTGAACGGCACCTAACTGTCAGCTTATCTCCAGTTTCGCTTATATCTCTTGCATAAAAAAAGTTGCTTCAATTATTTGAGGAAAAAAGGCGATGAATGTGATATGTTAACAAATACAGAGTGGAAATAGCTATGCGCTTAGCAAGCTCTGCTTTGTATCACAAAAACGCAGTATTTGTATAAAATTGTGGGAGAATATTTTGTTTGAATAAATAGGCCTTTATGCATTGCAGTAATGTAAAGTAAATTTTAAAGTAACTTTGTTTTTTAAATGAAATTACAGCGGACGAGCTTTATTATACTGATTCAATTTAACTTAGGCAATTTATTTATCGTCCTCGTTGATTTCTATAAAAATTAACACAAGTGTGCAATATGGTGTGTAGACATTTAATACTGGGTCTTATTCATAAGCGTTGGGAAATTTATGATATTAATTATAAAAAAAGCTTAACAGGTATTTCAATATTTGAATTTAATATTTTTTGTAACGTGTCCTCTTGATATTGAAAATGGTTTTACTCCGACACATTTTTAAAAACTGCAAGCATCGCTAATATAAAGGTAGTGAGAGGGGTGGTAGAGTCGCTCGTACTTGTAGAGCGACGCGACGTAGAGTACGGCTCCCTGGTTCCGATCGCACGCGCCACTATTTTACATATAAATGGATAGCTCTACGTAGTCCCTCTAACACAATGGCTTAAATTTGCGCTCTTCATGTGTGCGTTACGGAATAAATAATGACATGGCTGGAAACGAATATAAAATTGCTACAAACGAGTATAATCACCGTGTATATATACATACATATTGCACATTGATTTTAACTAACGAGGACAAAATGTTAGCTGACAAAAATATGACTCTTCACGTATGTTAGTACGTGAAACGATTATTGCTTGTTAATTGGCACCTCCGCGTACGGCTGGCTGGCTGACTCCAATGGCACGTCACTATTTTACATATAAATGGACGGCGGCACATAATCCCTCTAACACAATGGCATTAATTTGTCCCACAGCTAGACATGAACGGTTGCGTACCTGGACACCGTAGCGATGGCACACGACCATGCGTACCACGTGAAGTGCTAAAGTCATCACATTCATTTAAAAGCATTATCGACTTCCAAAATCAAATACATTTACAGATATATGAAAATGTATACGAAACAAAAGACCATATTCAGTTCAATCTGTTAACAAACAATATGACGGCGAAAATTAATATTTACTATATTAATATAGATAGATAGAAATATATATGTATGGATAGAAAAGAGAACATAAAAAAATTGAAGACAAAAATATACATTGCTTATGAAAATGTTAGCTCCTTAAAACTTTAATAACTTTACTTTATATATCGGTATGTTTTTTTTTTAATTAGACCAACTGTCTAAGAAATAAAAGTAAAACTTTTGATTTAGTTTTTGAATGTTATGCTCACAACGACAGACTATCTATCTATCATTCTATTTATATAGATCTGGAGTAGTGATAATAATAATGATGATGGTGATATCATCACTAGTCTGTCTAAGTCCATTGCTTGCATAGGCCTCCCCTTACGGTCTTTTTGCCCGGAATCCCTACACTGGGCATGCTAGTTGGGGATCGTACAGGACAACTTTTCGGATCGCCTACGCTGCTACATGAGGTCTGTGAATGTATTTTTTTTCAGCCCCCAACAAGGATAATGATATATCCAAATATTAACATATACTCTCTATAACTCAAAATGATTTTTAAGCCTGTAGCCCTTAAATCTGTAGGCTATAAAATTGTAATCGCAAGTATTGATACGAACTCACCCAGCCTGAACACTCCTTGTGGAAATTACCGGTATATTCTGCGGCGATGTTAGCTTGATTCCCGCGAGCCGAGCTGCGGCGTTGTTTAGTTTGACTTAACAAACAGAAGTTAAATTAGTAGGAGTATTTCCAAATGCAAATCCTGAGCACTGAGAAGGGGAGCGTGCCACCTGTGCTGACAGTTCGCGTAATAGCTCGGAACCGCCGAATTAATTTACAAAACTCCAAACCGTCTCGCACAAAACAGTTTTTGATATCAGTAGTTAGATGCAGACAAACTGAAAAGTGGTAGCGTTTCGTATTAAATGTGTCAACGTTGTTTCTTGGTGTTATTTTGTGCTCACTTTTCATATAATGATTTTATAATAACAGGCACCATGAAATAGTTAAGCAAGTAATAATATTTAGTAAAATATATTCCTCCGGAAATTTTAGAATTAGAATAAGGACGTGAGGTCTAGCGTGATGGTATGTTTGTAAAATAGCAATCAATGGGGATAAAAATATTGGTTAAAAATCAAGGCGAATTAATTTAACGATATCTAGTTTTCGTTTGTTTATACTATGTTAATATTCAGTATTATTTTAATTTTTTTCTTATATTTTATAGCTACTTGTCTCTAAAAAACTTGTTAAATAAAAAAATATACGAACAAGATAGAGGCAATATATCAACGGACCCTTTCCAAAAACCATATCTAAAAAAATATATATTATTGATGTCAAATAAGTCTAGTAATTTTCTCAAGATTATCTCTACTAAAATCGTTACATCATTCATATAAAAATATGTTTAATTAATTAATTCGTTTCTTATACTCTTCTTACACTAATGTATCTAAAAATGGGTACATTTTAGTCATTAATGAGATTATAAGACTGATTTTTAAACATATCTTGCATTCGTATTTTACGTCGCAATGGTGTGTTATATAGAATTGGTACATTTATCATTTTCAATATTAGGAAAGTCTGGCATTTTATTTACAATGTCAAGGAAAATAGAAGGTATGCTTGTGACAGCTTGATAGTTACGGATAAAATCGATCAATGGTGCCGCTTTTTGCCCTTTGCCTTGCAGTTTGTGATGCCTGTTGCCTTTGACGTGGAAATGACAAGTTTTGGATACCACCTACGTGGGTTCGTGATATGTGAAAAATATTAACTTTGATTATATCATGGGATAATACTAGACACTTTTTAAGAGGGAAGCAAACGAACATGCAGTATCAAGAGGACGCTGCTTCCTATGAACATCTTAAACCAATATCATATAGTAACATACGAATCAGATTGTTAGGCCATTACTCTAGTTAATATTAGATTTTAATAAAGATATTAATAATTGGCTAATATTCACAATCATTAATAAGGAACAGAACTGCAGAAAAATAATAGTATATTTATTTTTAATTCGGCCGCAGAAATGTTGCTAACTATGAGCAAGCTAGCAGCCTATAGTAGACAAATGGACCGCCAACCACTCTGTTCAGACCGCATCACAAATTATTACAGTAACAATTGCTTCATGGTAGTCATATACATACATATATACAGTCATGGTTTGCCCCCAAAAGTATTTTTTGTTGATGATGACAATATGACTATGAATAATGATAATTATAAAACTCAACGCCATGGCATTACTCAAGTTCTCCTGAAGTGTACACAAACTAAGCAAAAAGAGTTTCAATCCATACTTTAACGTCCTCCGGTTGCCAGTATTTACTAGCTTATACAGAGCTTGCCGATTTCGCTGCTTTTGACAGCTTAATTATACTTGTACCCGGTGTATCAAAGCTCGCAAACTGTGTAGGAAAAAAGTGAGCTGTGGCAATATTAGTTAATATTCTGCGAAAAATACACATTTTTCAATTACTACTTTCAATGTCAATGTTATTATCTGTATCCGAATATGTGTTATACTATGTGCAATTTCATATACACTGTGATATTTTCTTGAGACAACTGACAAAGCTATCTGAACCCATATTAGGCTAATAGAAAGCCAAAATACTATAAAGTACATACTACATAGGTGTATTCAGAATTTTATATACACATAGGTACTTATATAATTACAGACCCAGAAGTAATATTCGTACTTGTCACCTATTATGATTGAATGGTTGCAAGCAGATCCCGGGTCCCGGGTTGTGTAGTATTGGGTTTTCCTAACCTGAAATTACCAGTAGCAGCTCGAACTCTGGATTTGTGTGCGGTGTATGGCAATAAGCTCACTCCCTATTCCATGGCGGGACGTAAACGTAACCGATGAAACATGAGACTGGGAATCGAACCAAACCCAAACGTAAGCCCTGGCGTAACAGTCAACGTCTGTAACCACTGCACCAACAGACCGTTCACGCATATCTCTAAATAACTATAAATGTGAAACAAATGTATTTTGTATAATGGGTAACGCGATAGTTACATTAATAATGAACCATTAATTAATTAGTTCACAGTACTAACATCAATAAGGCCAGAACACACCAGTAAATATAAAACACAGATGCGACGGCATCATCGGCAATTTGATTTCGTATTTATTTCATATATTGGAAATATTTTCACACCGAAATGCGGGTTACAATTCACACTCGAGCTTTCACGAATTTATTTTAAAACCACCCTTATTTTAAAACCACCCTTATTTAACTTCGGTCCCGTATTGATTTAATTATCGCCATTTAAATCTTACTCTGGACACTCGCAAATCTAATTATTGGAACGAGATTAACGAATTATAAAGGCGACTTTTGAGCGTGATTCTGTTAACACGGTATATCATGTAAAATTTGTTAAATGACGGTTTTTTGACACAAATGTACTAACTGTACTACTATATACTATTAACATACAAGATGAGGTAACAATAAAGTTAAAATGTATCTTAGTATCTCAAACTAACACATGTTGAGTTAAAGACAAAAAATTTAGTGAAATATTTGTATGTTATAAGTATTTAAAAGTATCAACTAATCGTTGTTACAAGGGTTATGAAACGATTTGCACAAATCAGTTCTTTTGCGACATATTTTATACTTAGCTTTCCCGGGCTTATACAAAACAATTACAGTCATAAATTCTGCTGATATAAGAAAGTATCATGATATATTTGCACCCTAACATCCAACAGTAAAGACCGATAAGATTTGAGATAAAGTATTTGCTACATATTTTACTTTAAGTAACGAATGTCCTTAGACTAGAATCAATTTTTACATGTTGTGAATAGTGCAATAGTAAAATAATAGTAAGTATAGAAGTCTTTTTTAGATTGTAAACTATAAATAGTTGTTTATACAAATGGCGTTAATACTCGTAGGCTACATAACATTAGCAGCATCTTACATAATAAAAGTAGATAACTAAAAGTAACTTAAATCATTAAATAATGTTGCTCGCGTATGTCATCACGTAGTCGCGATGAATCTTAGTAATATCAAAATAATACTTAAACAGTCTCAACTAGGGTGAATCGCTTTCGCAGAACTCGCCCGAGCCGAGCGCAGTTCATTTCCTGTGTAATTACTTACATGTACAAGTCCCCGCGACTCCTTCCTTCAATTATGCTTACGCTCACACAACCTACTGAATGTTGAACTCGATTACGGCTGTGCTAACATTCATTTTGCTGTTAACTGCTGTACTCGTATATTTTTTCATATCAAAAACGTAATGCAACTGTAGGTAATTTGGAGTTTATATTTTTTTGTGAACTCATAATCTTTTTAGAAGTCTATGCTAGATTTATATTTGCATGTGTTTCGCAATTATTTTCGAGGTAATACTTCGTTTTTTCAGTGCAAAATATAAAATAAAATGCTATAAGTCTACTAATAAACGGTTAAGTAGGTATAGGTAAACATGTTACTGATATCAATAAATATTTTTAGTAAGTACATGGATGATATAATTGAAGATAATAAATATAACTTGCGTGATGTTTTTTATAATTCTTTTCTGGCAAAAATAAATACGAGCAAAAGTGAATGTCCATATTTCGTCCCGGCGCGTGTCACACATATGAATATAATTCACGATTCATAAACCACACGCGACAAACAATCAGATATAGGAAATATAATAATAATAAATAATACTTGTAACCAATTATTATTATGAACTTAACTAGCAGTAATAACAACTTTTATTTTTAACGAAACAATGCAACTCACATCAATATACGAGTACATGAATATATACGTATATTTCAAGGAAGTTCCTATCCTAACCCAGAAAGCATGTTTAAGATACTCTAGGCTATCACAATATCAGAGAATTAATAAACAAAGATATCTCATTATAAATATATATTCCTGTTCATATCGTTCGCTTTGAGCTGAATCAGGATAAATATCAGCATGTTTATTAAGAACGATCTCCAGCGGCGCTGCAAACAACTTTGAAACTGGCCGTGCCGTAGACGGAAATGACATCTCTTTGAAGATAAAGACGCGAGATAATTTTGCACATTCATAGCGAGACTCCACCCGTATGTACCTGCTTGTCGTGTTCCTCGAATTAACTTTTGATGCTTCAAGTTAGGTACTACCGTGTTTGCGGGGACGAAATTATGAAGACACTTTTGCCAGTAATGAGACAGTGATTGAGAACTTTGATCATCTACTTGTAATTACATAGATACGAAATTGGTTTACTGTATGACATATGTATTATGTTTCATTATATCTATTCATTCATACCACATATAGACAAGTAGTTTTCCTTGCTAACCTATGATTCTTACTAATCTGTTTTGTTTTGATTTTTTTTCTTTTCTATTTTGTTAAGATTTCTTTATTTTCATGTTACTCGTATAACAATTGGCAGCAACTAATGTTGCGCTTCTAGAAGTTTGTATGAACTATTGTTATTTGGATCGCAAAAAAATAGATATATGTGGTAATATTGGCGTCAGTTTACGGAGGATACTAGTGCAGGGATAGTACTCCTTAAGAGAAGTATGTAACATTTAGCGAGAAAGAATAGAATTTTTAAATACGTATTGTAACAATTCGATTATTGGTGATCGAAAAAATTAAAAATTCAAATTTTAATTGCAGATCAAAAAATCCATGGTACACTCACTATACATAATGAACGTCAAACGTGACAGCCCTATAGACAAATTTGTCACAACGATTATGTCAAACACAAAAATAATCCCGTCATCTATTTGGCATGTGACGCACCCCTGCAGTTTGCGAATTGCAAATTTGGGGAGATTCATCTGTATAGGTCGGGTGCTCGAGTGGCGAACGTTAGAAATGGAAGATTATAGACTCCGTTGCGTTGGTGATCAGACGGGCGATGTTTTGAAAGAGTGGCAAAGAGTGAGGGATGTCGGTTGTCATGGCGATAATACCCGCTCTGTATAATAAGCCTCGCAAATATGGTTCCGATGTCGTTGGCTTATGGTGGAGAACGTACTCTGCGGCCGGCACGCTAGCAACAGGTCGCGGCTCACTAGAAAAAAACTCGACATAACTTTTTGCACTCATTCACGTTGGTTCTCAACATATAAAGATCTTCTCAAAGACCAAATCGCTTTCAAATGTTATTTAGTCATACAAACACAGCTTAAAGTATTATTTTCTTGTCTTGTAAAGAAGATTAAAATAAAATATAGGAGATACGAACATTTCAATTGCAATGTTACATCCAAAGCTCTTGCTAATGTTTAAAAAATATTTTATAAGAAATATTAAAATCGTGATCTGAGGAAACTAACCAAATTCTGTTGACCTTAACTCACCTCAGCCTTTCGGGAGAGTTTTTTGTCGATCACTGGTGACAATAGACACTTTAAATTTATTTGTTTATTTGCATAAATATATAGGAAGGATTTATTTATTCGTACTTAATGTTAACAATGGCGTCTGAAGACATTAAAAAAACTATTAATATTTTTTTAAATGTTTGTATCATAATATTGTAATACTCTTTCAGATTTATTCATTGAACATTTGTAGGCTTTAAAAATGTAACTTTAGATATATTATTTAGCCGGTTTCATTTCACTAGCTAAAAATAACATTAAAATGAACAGTATAATAAAATTAAATATATGGTATATGAAGTTTTTTCTGTTGCTTTTAATGTTTCTTTAAAGTATAATAAATTTTCTAGAATTATATTAGAAATTAGAACAATAAAATCTAAACAATAAAATTGCTTGTTCAGTTTTAATTAATTTCCTTTTTAATATCTATCATATAATTTATGACAATTCTGTTACTCGTATTAGCATTACTTATTCACGATTTCAATTTGGTATCAAACGATAAACAAAAACACTCTCTATCCATATGACGAATAGTGTAGTTAATGTAAAAGCTCTTTATGAGTGATGTTTACAACGAGCCATATCGCAGAAACGATGAGATATTGCAGTGGCGCGGCGAGCGGTGTAATTTGACGCTCGCAGCGATGTTTAACAAACTCACTCATGCATAACCGGGCAAAAATAATTAAAACGACGTCGCACTGTTCGCAGGCAAACTTAGCCTCTTTCGGCTAAAACAGAACATAGAGCGCTGTCCGAAGTTACGTTTTAATCAAACAGCGACCACGCCCATGGCTGTCATGTTGCCTATTTATGAGTTGTAAAGGACCTCCGTCCGAGGGTTCACTTTGTGCGGTGTATGCTAATAGCGTAAATATGGCGCTTGATATACACTGACACGCGTACACATGGAAAATTAAATCCCAGCAGAGGGCGCTGCGTAAGTGCCAATAACGCACGTGATGGCTAGCCAATCCCAATGATCACGGTAAGCCGAAAATGAGCAATATGAGAGGCTTATGTCACCCATAACGCACGCCGTGGACTTTTGTTATCCTTCAAAAGAAAGGATATTGATTTTTCAATTATTACAACAACCGAACTTTCACGTTCAACGAACGGAAACCTAAATCAGCTTAAATATAAACTTAATTAACTTAACTGTATTTAACAAGATAGTGGCTAATATTCAATATTAAAGATTTCCTATAAGGTTTATAATGCAAGTATATGTATAAATATTAGTTTTTTTTGTGCATGGTTATTTTGATACAAATATTAATTAAAATATGTAATTCTACTCGCTTATATGACCCTATTCATCATATTAACCTATAGTCACATATTTATAACTACAGTGGCCAGAATAGGCGAAATGAAACCAAATTCAAATGTATTAATATAATAAACGGGAAAAAATATTATACAAAAAAGTGTGAAAGTGAGTTACATTTGTTTTTGATTTTTATTTAATTGATCTGTTTAAAGTATTTGTATATATGAGTAAAAGTGATATTCCCATTTGGAAAATATGTTTAGTTTTAATTTAGTTTTATTTTATCACACAAATAATTGTTTCACGTGAGAATCCGATCGACAATTGACTTGACAAAAAACTCACTTAGCACATGACTGTATCCCAGTAAAATTAGCTCATTCGTCCATTATTGATCCGACCAACTAGATTATTTACCCATTAAAAGGTTCAAAGTACAGGTAAATTACGTAAGACAGGTTAATTACGTAAGACTCAAAATAATAATCTGGAACGGAGCCGCCGGCGAAAAATAAATCTTAAGTAAAAGCATTACATATATAAAGTAGATTCTTACTGCTCAAGAATTTAGTATTGTGAAGTGAAATTCGGTGCGTAGCTATAAAGTATGCATAGCGGCGAAACCCGAGCGAATCTGTTCCAGAATTTATGCGTAAAGAGAGGTAATAGCGCGACTCATTGCTTTTTCACTTGGTTACTCAAATGTAGATGGATGAGGGCGGTGGAGACGCCGCCGGAGACAATTGTCAGCCATCGCTCAGTGTCGCCGCTAATTGAAAATTCTCTCTAGCTTCATTTAAATCGCCATCGACTGAAAGATACTCTGTCGCTCAAAATTATATTCGACGATAATTTAATTGTCGTCCGCCTTTGTCACTAATCGGAGCACTAAAACGTCAAAGAACTTGTAATTTCGATGAGACAGAGCAAAGTGGAATGTGTCAATGCCCCAAAAATAGGTATTCAGAAGTTAAGGCTTTAGAGATAAAAAGTTACCAAAATGAATTAAATTCCATCTGTGAAAATTATTTCGAACGGAAAACCTGGTAACAATTTTCTATATAAATTTATACTAGCACCAATTAAGAAACCCTTATACGTAAATACCCTTTAAAGTGGATTCAAGGAAGGAAGAGGGTGTAAGCGGAAGAAATCCTCGATAACAGGGAGCGAAGAATGGAAAATTGTACAACATTACAGTATCCAGACATCTTTCGAGGAAGTAATAATATAAATACCCAAGTAATGAGACCTCTCTTAGAATAAAAAAACGATTGTTAAAATTGGGCCATTACGTGTAATTTATATTGCAAAGGGAAACCACAGAATTTTGATGAGCGTTGTGAAGTATACGTTGTTATAAAGTTATTTCAAAATAATATGGTAAATATAGAAAATCACAGAATATTTGTACATATGCTGGCACAAGTCACGTACGACCAGGTAATGTTTACTATAGTTTATATTAGGCAAACCTGTGCTATGTATCCAGACAACTGATAAACTTACGTATATAAATTCATGGATAAATGCATGATTAGGTAATTACATGCCTACACATAAATCATCATACAAATATTTATCTCGGTTGGAAATCGGGCCCACAACCTCTGGCTCAGCAGTCAAGCTCACTAACCATTGGACCAACACCCTAGTCAGGTTTTAGGCGTAATTAGGCCCTATATTAATAAGACTATTGATTAATATTTGTTGTAATAGGACTCATAGCATACATTAGACTATTCAGTGTAAGTTAGCATAGGATCGTTAGTGGGTGTTAGTATCAAACACGGATAGTTAATAATTTTATTAAGAGATTCCTTTATTATTTATTAAGACATCTAATTTGTTATTGTACGACCGTAAAATCTATTATTCCTTAATCTCTTTTGCAACCGTGAGAAATGTATCATTCATTCCGACTTATTGTTATGTTTTACTGGTAAATGTTTCGTGAGTATTTATACACATGATTATATATGTACCGGCTTAACTGCCTATACATATATAGTCATTGTTAAACCCGCTGTATAAAGTATATTAAACCGTCTCAACAATAGTTAGCAAGCGATACAGAACTATAACGACCCATACAAAACACGAAAACGATTATGAAATTTTTGTACCAACAGACGCTCACCCTAACGGTAACCACACCTGAAGTTGACTAAATAGTCAAATCGCTCTTCTAATTACTACATAACTAAACATAACCATCCCATTATAATCTAACATAAATGACCAAAGTTAAAGTTGCAAAAAGGGGAAAACTCATATTAGTATAGTTTTCATCAAAAATATTACAAGACTTAAAATTATATAAATGCATGGTTAAAATAAAATGTACGCCCATATATCACTTGGGAAGAGCTTAAATACGAGAGAAAGAAATTATTTAATGTAGGCAAACAAAGCGGACTGTAATTGTCATCGAAAAATAATTTCCACCGGCATATTTTTATTCATTTCAAAACAAATTCTACATTAGTAAAAACGTGCGGATGTGTGCGGGAGGACGACCTGTATTAAAATATTTTAAGCAGGCTATGAATATGCAAAGACACGGCGCTCGGTGGCGGCGGTTAACGATTTGCACGTTTTTGGACCACTCGCTAATTGCAAATGTGAACGAACCCTTATGGCAAATGTAATTGCTTTCACTGATACGAGATACGCAGTGTTTGCAGTTCGATTTTGCGAACTCGCTCGCTCTTATCATTTTATACCGAAAATTAATTCAGTCTCAGCTCTCCTTGAGACTTTTAGATGGGTTGCTATTCACTTTAGCATGCGGCAAGACACTTTATACAAGAGACACAACTAACAAAACGAACACCTAACATAGTCAAATCTTACAATTTTGAACAAAATAATTCTCATTAGTCACTGCTTAAGTTTATTAATTTTAGGGCTGTTAGGAATTTTAAACTATTGATGTATTATATTACAAAATATAATCTATTGAGAAACTGTGAAACAGGTTTAAGATTTTATCATTAGTTTTCGAATTATAATACGTAAGTCGCCCTTTATCTAAGATCAAATTATTACATCTCTAAATAAACGTAATTTACACAGTTGATACTTCGGCAGAAAAGCTTTATTAATACCTTGCAGAGTTTATGGACCTATTTACATCAGTATAGTCATTAGAGTCTAATTCACAAGGCTAAGTCTATAACACCTTTTTAAAAAAATATTAAAGACAAAGCTCTCAAATATATATAACTGTAATTAAATTATACTGTGGACTACAAAATTATGTTTCGCTGAGATCGCAAACACGTGCAGTCCTTGCCGTACTCGTGTAGTTGAAATAGAAAGTGAAAATTAGTTGTAGAGCCCTTCAACCGCCAGCGCGGAGCCCACGCTCAGTTTCTGATTAGTGTAATAGCTTTAGAATCACTATTTTGTTTATTTTCCGCCCTCTTGCATATATTTTTCTTCTTGGCTCAGTTCTATGAAAGCGCGAGTGAAGAGCAAATTGTTTATTGTACATACTCGTACTTTACGAAGTAAAAAACAGCGTTATTTCGAAACTAAATTTCAATTAGTCCTTCAATTTATTCGCTGGCTATTAAATAATAAATAAAAGTAACGACACGATGACTTTGTTCGATAAAGACATTAAGATGTTTTTTGAATAATATTTATGAGCCTTTCGTTTCAAAGTAAACCTTAAAACATTTTAACGTATAATCTTTATTTATAAATGTGGTTAATTCAGTTATTTTTAAACTCATTTTAAATCAGATAGACTCGAAAGTCCACATTGGTAATAAGGAATGGGAATTGAGAAATTGGGGTAATAAGAATTGGGAAAAATTTTCTTTCCCCTATTCAAGTGACTTGGTGGCTAGTTAGGTTCAACTCTACAGAGTATTTTCTAGTGACTCAGATAGGCTTAAGGCAAAACAACAAATATATGTCTCTTTAAGTATCAAATCTTTGACTAGCTTGGTATTGTCCCATACTCTTATATGTATGTAAGATATTACAGTACATATTCTATTTGTATCCATATGAGCAGTGAAATACGGTTTGTATGTTTTGTTTATTTGAAACGAAATATACACAAAAAACTTTAGGAAGTTGTCAAATTTTCACGTCCTAATGCAATGCAAAAAAAAATTTTTGGTGAAGCGATTTTTACTTTTGTATAATTTGGAGCCGAAAGCAATCTCTACAAATGGGGAGCACTTAGCAAGCCATTTTACCATTTCGATGCATTTCCGCGTAGAAATTACTATCATTTGTTAGGAAAAGAACGAATACGAGTAGTAAGGCGGTCAGTAAGACACGAATCGATCTCGCTTATCACCATAACAAAAACAATGATAAATACTTGACAAATGAATATTCTATGTATTATTAATAGCATATTACAATTTTTAGATACATTGAGAAGCGAAAAAAGTGTCTGCACTAAAAAAATCAGTCAAAGTTTGAAACAAAATATGAAAACATAAAGTGATATTTGTTTATTTTTGTCATTTCCCCTCCGAGAGGTCGTAGTATAAAATGTTGCCGCGCAGCAAATATTTCAGAAACCGTCTATAAATCTGACCATAAAAATAAATCCCTGCAATCAAATCGCGAACATCAAAAAGTGAGGTTTGTCGGGAAAGAAACGTGAAAATAGCAAAGAAACTATTTGTGACAGAACTGAAACTACAGATTATGAATATAAATATGCACAGATGTGGTTCGATGGCACCTAACTGCTGCTAGTACTAATAATAAAAGTTGCCAATCAATCTTACAATAGACTGTCATCGTAGGGTATTGGACTGACATCAAAATTATGCAAAATATTTTAAAACTAAAACTCCTATTCGTCTATTGAAGGTCGGAAAAAAAATACACATATTTTGTAACAGATGGAATATCACGCCTGTTACACCCGAAACGGTAAACAGAAGTGTGTAGCATAATCCCACGCTTCACCTGTTATGTTTCCGTCCCACCCAACAGTCGGTGAGCCTATTGCCATACACCAGGCGCAAATACAGTCTCCGAGCCGCTACTAGAAATTTCTACTTGAAAATCTAAGTTAGAAAAATGCAATTGTTACTTGACCGGGGATACGAAACCATGACTTCTCAATCAGTAGTCGCGCTTTGCAACCACTCTACCAACAAGACAGGCAATTTTCGTTGCAATAACATTTTGAGGAAACCCTCAAAATGTGCACGGGCAAACACCGACTGTGTGTATAACGGTTATAAGCTTAACAGAAACCGGAAATGAATACGCCTTGGCGCAATGGATGCGTCCTGTATAAAGGCTCATATGAGTTTTTGCATAATACATATACACAGTTATATTTTGCTCATATCAAACTTCCTTAAATGTCATGTTTTTTGTAGTCTAATTTTGATTTAAATATTGGAACGAAAGTCAAATTTAATACCTCCCAAGAAGGCCGGTCGTATTTCGTAATATAAGATTTATTTGCATGTAGGCGGGCAAGTGCTAGGTATCTAAAAGCGATTTTATTAATTTTTCGTGTTATCAAATAGTTTTGCTGAAAAAGAGTCGTTTGAAATAAGCGATAATTATTTAGATAATGAAATACAATTATATGGGTATTAATTTTTTAAAAGTCAATCAGTTTTAAAAGCACCAATGTAATCACATTTTTTTAACGTTGTAACTAACCAGTTGTTCAATTACTCTAATATATATGCATACTCGTATACATATATTCGCGCGCTGTATTACACTAAATGACGAAAAATACTTTTCCTTGATATTTTTAAAGTATTTTAGATGTATTTTATATATTTTGGTATAATTTAACACCGTTCAATCTACCACTATACATATGTACTGAACGAATGAGTCAACAAAAACTGAAATGGTCCAAGTAAGTATCAAACAGTTTAATGAATGAAACGAAATTGTTTTTTGCATTTCTTGGCTAATAATAACGTAATTCCAAGAGATTAATAAAACTTGACTTATCCCTGTAGATTCGCAGCAAACGAGAAGTGTAAAATAATGATAATGATAAAAGCATATGATAATAATGATAAAAGCATATAGCATTATTTATACGATTTTTTCGTTTTGTATAAAGTTAAAAAAATAGCAATTGTTACGCTAAGAGGTGATTCGTAGGTATACAGTAAATACTAAACATTGAAAGCAGGTCAGTTTTTCCGCAAGTGAGGCTATTAAACTCAATCACTGTACATAAAAATATAGAAATGAATAAAAATGGAAAAAAGGTAAATAATGAATAGAGGTCGCGATTAGTGAAGCGTAATTTTTGATAGAGGCTCTAATGCTCGGTGATGCCAGAGGAGGTGTTCTCCGGATTTATTACCTTCTATTTCGATTTGTTTACTCAGTTGTTCAGATCCAATTACTTGGCACTGTTTCTGTACTTAATTAAAGGGACGCTTGATTACTCGCCCGCTGTGGGGCTTTGTATAATTGCTATTGTTTAGCAAATGAAGACAAATGAAACTTTAATTTAATGTCACTGTCTCATTCAGACGCACGGAGAAGAACTCGTGTTCGCGTCTGAACAGCCTCATTTTAAGTTTAAATTACTTCATGTAACAATAGCGAGCACACACGATTAGCTTCTCGAGTGTCGTCCCAAAACAATGTGATCGCACTATTGTACCTTCACAATACCGTATTAGGACGAGGCGAAGTTAATAATAGAAAATCATTTAACGCTAACATCCTTCACCAGTTCTGTACGTTTACGATCCAACACAAAGGGAATATTCTTGTATGTTATTTTATAAGTAAATATTAAGTCGTATGACAACACAGTTTTATTTCTACCAAATACGGAACATCACGCCTGTAATCCCCGAAAAGGTAGGCAGAGGAATGTGGTACACTCCCACGTTTCACCAGTTACGTTTAAGTC
>DWFV01000096.1:0-18674 GCA_018246775.1 Parelbella machaon machaon
GGCCTATGTCCAGCAGTGGACTTAGGCTGATGATGTCTATAAAGTAAAAATAAGCAGTGATAGCAAATTCATTTAGAATAAGCCTCCCATTCTATAGTCCTAGGTTGAAATCCTCATGCACACTTTTATAATATTATGCTCGGTTTAAAAATAAATATCTATTGCAGCTGTTGTTAATAAAAATACCGCGAGGCAAGATATCCTAAGGATATCTTAGAGTTCTCTGTAACGTTCTTTAAGTCTGCCAACCTACACTTGGTCAATGTGGCATACTAATGCTTTAACATATGTTATTCTCAAACCCGTCTCCAATAAAGGAAAAAAAAATAATACAAATAAATAAAAATAATAACCATGTTAAACATAGTTCAATATTTGCCAAGATAAAATAGTCCGTCTAAAAATAAAAACGATATATTTAACCTAATGTATTCGTTTTATTCACGCCGTATCGCGGCGCCTGAAATTCACAGATTACGTTTGTCCAGTAAACAATACAATCTCCATAGTGCGCCTGCTCTATCTGGAGCCGGGTCAGTCGTAATCCTTGCCCTCACGACTGTTTATGTCATATTTATTCCGGACTTTACCCTCGGCTTATGAAAGCCCGCTTTTATTGCTTTGGTACAAATCACGTGGGGATCGGGAACTTGTTTCTTGTTTAATTAAAACTTTCATTACACTTTTATTGTTGTTCTAATAATGATTATTACGGTTACATGAACATCTAAAGTGTATAAAAATTGGAAGATATTCGGTATTCTCTGTCTATCCTGTAAGGAGCCTGGCGTAAAGATATGATATGAATAAAAATATTTTATTGAAGAATTATTACGAAATCTTACTTGGGAGATTGAATACCTACATTTATTCATCTATTAAAAAATATTTAAATTGTAAAAATTCAAAACAAATACAAACAATGTTTAAGAAATTCATATCAAATATACAATGTTTAAATATTTGAATAAGAAATGAATAACGGTTCTACATTGAACCTTTAATTGGTTGACTCTAAGAAATGTATTCGTATGTGACTTACACTTTATCCTGTGAATATTAATATTGTTTTATGTTAACTACTTGCAAATCTGGATCTTTGGCCGTTATATGGCAGTAGGTTCACCGGTTATTCCGTAATTACTGGAATATTCCTGTTACTTAAACGTAACGGATGAAACGTAGGGGTATACTAGACTCCTCTGGGTACCCTTTCGGGGACTACATACAATTCTGATATAAAAAGAATTCGTTGACTCCAACAACAATATTATACCGCAAAACTTCTACATATAAAAAACAAACAGTGAATTATAAATTTGTATTTAAATTGAATAAATAATCTAAAAATTAATACAGGTGCCTGATGGGACCAAGGCTGATCTCTTGACTAAGTAGATCAAATACTGGCTGATGAGTGCGTCATAAGCCTCCGAAATCAGCGTGCGAGTACGATGAGAGTGATAGATTTAGAATAAGCATGGCAGGTTTGTAATGATAGTCATCATGAACATTATCATCAGCCTAGTGCCGTCCACTGTTGGGCATAGGCCTCTTCAATAGCACTCGCCCATGGCCATCCGAAATTATAGGCAAATGTCAGATAATGTTTATCACACGGTTTCCTCTATCTACTCCGTAAGAGATCAGCGTGATGATGTAACAAATATAACAAAGGATGTAAGTTTTTAATAGACAGCACATGATAAGTGTTACCAAATGTTCATTTGTAATACAGCGACCCTATCGTAATTACGAACTATAAATACGCAGAGGTGAATGATACTATTTATCACGGGGACCTCGTTATAATCTGCGCCCGGGGTCAGTTATAACCGTATCAGGTATGTTTGTTCCGGACTGTGCCATCTAGTGACGCTCTCCCCTTTATTGTTTTGATACCACATTTCGAACATTGTGCCTGTAATTTCGAAGGAGTAGGCGGAGAAGTGTAGAACACATCCAGCGCGAGTGCCGATCGGAAGGTCTTGGGTTCAAATCTTGAATCGGGTACTATTGGATTTTTCTAATTTAGAATTTCTAGTAGTGACGCGAAGCTTGGATCTGTGCCCGGTGTACGGCAATAGGCTCACCACCTATTCCATGGGACGTAAACGTAACTGGTGAAATGTGGGAGTGTACTACACTCCTCTGACTTCGGGGTTACAGGCGTGATGGTACGTTTCTATAATTATCCTTTCTAGTGCGGTTGTATCAATCAAAAATTGTGTGCGTCTAGATTTAGAACAGTCGCTGCTATTTATAAAGGATTAAACTTGCAAAATTTTAGTCTCTAATGTCTTTAAGATGTTTCACCTAGTGTCGTCACAATTCTAGCTTCGTCATCCAGGCGCTGAATAACATCGATCAATCACCTGAATTCTGGTTAGCCTTCGAGGACAATTTATGTGATTATAGGAGCGATAACAAGAAAAATCAAGTTACGCAAAAAGTATTAAAATGTTTCCAATTGTTATTGTATTTCGCGCCTTGTGGTAGGCAAGGAGCACCAAGTGCAAAATATCTTTTGTCTTCATAGACCTGTAGCGCTTCCATATCCATCACTCATGTAAACGCAAGTCGATTTCAAAGACGAGATATCACCCACTCAGTTTTACTAAACGACAAAAATGTCTGCAAGGGAAACTTACATTTTTAAGTAGGTATATCCTCATAAAACCCCTATCACCCGTACATTATATCACGATTATTGTATATACATTCATAATATCTCGGGTTCCATTATTGTCGCGATTCTCATACGACAGATACTTTCGATCTAATATTGCGGAAATAGCTTTTTGATAGTCCTCTTTTTTACTGTAACAGCGTCTCATACCGTCGCGTCGATAGTATTTCGCAGTCTATATATTTTATTACGGACAGCAAAATTGCTTTGCCAATAATAACTTGTGATCGTGCGTTAGGAAAAGGTATATATGTGTAAAAGCACTGTAAATTATATTCGTTTTGGTGAAAAAACTTTATTAATAATAAAGAGCAAAAGATTACTAACTTCCGTTTTTAATTGTAATACTTTCGCAAGTGTTTTAGATAAGGTGTACAATACTTAGAGCTTCCAATTAGCATGCAATTTTTAAATTGGTTTTATTAGTATTTTAACCAACATTTGCCACTGTCTCGACATAAAACTTCATAAGACCGGCTGCCTCGCGGGTTCGGGAACAATTTCCTTGCGCGGCGAATGTCCTACGAGGTTACTCGTTCTGTGTGGATCCGCCTAAACCATTTGCCTATTCAGATAAACTGTTACAAACCTACCAGAAATGACATTTTTCAGATAACTAAGTAAGAGAAATGACATTTTTTAGATAACTAAGACTTCTAAGTAAGCGCGCACTTATCTTTTATAATCTGTGGTGGTTTCTAAAAAGTCTTACCCAAGCCGAGGAGCTACCGAGTTTATTACTGTTAATAAGAAAGAACGAACTTGTAACAAGTTGTACCTCTGTGAAATTACCTTTCAACCACATTCCAAATTTGTTATGAAACTTTAGTACCAGAGGTTTCTTAGTACGTAATAAGTAGATAGGTATATACGTTGTTTTGGATATTTCGCCGCGATTTTCAGAGGCGACGCGTAATTTGTTAAGTTCCTTATTTAGAGTTAGATTCTTGCAAAGTTTGTTTGTATCTGATAACATTATTTTTACTTCCAACGAAAAGTAAAGTCAATTTAGTAATTTCACAGTTTTGTATATGGAACATTTTGTACATTTTGCACTTTTCTTCTTTACCTCGTAAAGAACCTGCATGATATTATAAATATATATAATGCACAGGAAGACAATGTACATATGTTATATAAATGTTGTAATATATACATATGTGACAATATAGCGAGGCAGGAAACAGTGCAAATTACGAAACAAAGGAAAAATAACACAAATCAATATAAAAACATTCAAAAGAGCAGACTCGTTTATAGATAAAACTGACGCATTTCCCGTGTATCGAGCGCTGATATACTTTATCAAATGCGCAGTTTAAGACAGACCGTTGAATTTGAAATGTCATTCATTTATAACACACAATGAAGCTTATAACACGCTGAAAACAACTTGGAACTTGTGTGGAGGACGTTCCCGCTTCCGTCCTCTAACTCCGCTAACAATACTTTTATTATTAAAAGTAACTTAGCTATCGCACGATCGTCATGTTTTTATACCAAAATTAATCAAATATTGATAAAATTTTACCATAACTTTTCACACAGTTAGTACCTCGCAACGACATCATCATGCTACCGAGATGCCAAGTAAACTTCTGCGAGTTATGTTCATGACATATCGTCATTTCAAAGTTGTCGTCAACTAATATTATGTCTATCTCGTGTGTACTCGGACCTATGATATTATGACCTGAGGTTAGTCTAGGGACCTATGTTTATATCTTCGTAGAATTACGGATTCGTAGAACGTATTTACACAATGTTTATCTATTGCTTTCGAAGTCAGTATGTCTAATTGATTAAGTCATAAGTTAGTGATTCGGATAGATAAGTTGGCAGTAGTTAAGTCGATTCCCAGCTGAGACAAACATTTATGTAATCAATAACAATTATCTCTACGAGTATATGTGTTTAGGTTAATGTGTGTTTTATCACCCGCCTGGTCCCTAAAGTAGTACAGGTTGTGCCTAGTTTGGGACCGAATATCGTTTTCAAAGATGTCCCAAGACATTCATTTTATTCATTCATTCACTCATTTCATTCGTTCTATGATTTGATCTTTTATTTATTAATTTATTATTATTTTAAACCAATAGTCGTTTTAAATAAGCTCAACTCCATCACTTACGTAGTTACAGTAGACACTTCACTAAAAACGGTTTCGGAGCGGTCATCGTAGGAGGGAATTTCCGCAACCCTAAGTAGCAAATAATATAAATTTAAACATAGAAAATTGGGGAAGGCTTATACCCAAGAAGGGTTTCCTGCCCTACATTGTATAATTAAACTATAAAAAGTGTAATAAGCAAATAAAAAGTCGTCAATCCTTTTATCGTTCTGCTGTTGGAGACGAGTTTCCTCTCAGCGTGGGAAGAGTTAAGGGAGATATGTATGGGTCAGTGCGGCCTGGTAATCTCCACAAGCCTTGTGGAACGTTATGGAAAACTCTGAAGTGAGTGAGGTTGCTTCACGATGTTTTCCTTCACCCTTACAGCAAGTAATATTTAATGTTAAAAAGCACCTTCCTAACTTCAGAATTCGAAGCCAAGACACCCTGGCATGAGTAGCTGAATTGAACCGCTATCACAACCAGATTGAAAATAATGTTAAAATAAGACATAAAAAACTTTATTACTTATTATTGTCATAAAATCGTATTATTAAATAAGCCAATGTTTTTTCAGCCCTCGTGCCGTTGAAAAATTCATATTTTTCATATGCCTAATGCCAGATTTCAAGGATAATCTTTCTCTAGAGGCCGATTTTAGCATAACTTTAAAATTAGCATTCAAATTTAACAGCAAAAGTTATACAGCTAACGCTGTGGCAATTTTTAAATTAAAAACAATGTGATAAAAATGAAGATTACTTTAGATTATTAGTTTATATCATCACGCAAAAGCCATTATGAGGTTGGCATAGAGAAGCGAATGACAAGTATCTGTTAAACATCTATTCGAAGAGACCTGACCCCATTTTTATAAGTTCATCATTCTTCTACTACTAGCTTAAAAATTGTGTTCTATTCTCAATCACTGCATACAAGGTAATGCTTAGTGTACAATGGCTGAAGACAATGAAATATTACTCAATATTCACCCCGCATCAGAAGTTAATTGACTTTATTCAGTCAATATGACATCCTATTGTATTCATAAACGTTAATAACAGGTGCTTAGATACAAAATGTTTTATTCCCTTCTTTTTCATATAGAAAACGCCAATTGGCATTAAGTCCCCCCTTTGTTAACAACAATAAAGAATAAATAAATAAATAAATAAAATGTGCTAAGCGGGAACAAAACAAAGGAAACTTCACGAATTACAAGGTATATACTTCGTATGTATGTAATTTAAATAAACACTCTAAGCGTGATTTTGTGTTCATAATATTCTACTCTAGACATCTCCAGCTCTTTGTATGAGATATGCAAAACCGTCTTACACTGTAATATACGAGGTATATACATATACATGTATGTATGTGTTATGAAGTAGCTCTGTATGACGCCTTACCCGTCTGTTCCCGCTCGGTCGGTCGTTTGCTTGGCATCGAGACCACCTCATTGCCATATTTTTGACAGTTCATTTCCGGTGAATTCGACTTATGTAGTCATTTCAATTTCTTCGTTAGACCAGACAGTTACATTTCTTATAGTAACATGATATTTTTAATAACATGAAATTAATTTTGGTTTCAATAATTAAAAATATGTTAATATCGTTCTAAAGACTTAATAAATAATTCTGACTTATTTCATAATCAATTCTCTATGAAATATAGCAAATTTACCACATTTAATTACTCCGTAAATAACCATTCCATAGAACAATGACCAACTTAGGTAATAGGTTTCATGCGGAAGACAGGTTTAGCGTCAAACCGACAACAACCAAGACATAACTAGTCTGTGCCCAGAAACAAAGACATGACTTGCCCATCAAAATCTGATATACCTCTCAAAGTATATATAAGATATATCTCTGGAAGTTACCTACCACTTTTCTTCGTTGTTTGTATATAAGCAAGTATATAAGCAAACTCCTGGAAGTACAAAAAAGCCCGCATGTTTTGCTCCGGTTATTTCTTTTTAACTAAAGGGAAGAAAGCTCAGAAATTCCATTATAGCGCATCGAACATTCTAGATAAACTAAATATTTACTTAACAGGAAATACCGAAAGTCGCTCACAAAGCTGGAGTGGTGCAGTTTTATAATATATGTATACAGTAGTATAACAGTATAACAATTGATATTAAAAATATATTTAAAATGTCAAATTAGATTGGGGCCGTCAGTCTCAAACCCACGCGCGTATTCAATAGGATATTTCACCTTATCTGCCCAGCTTGGGATTAGACCCCCGTCTAATCAAATGTAGTATAAAATGTAATAATAAAAAAAATCTCTAAAACTATTCTCCAACTTGATAATTGTTTCATTACTGTTCTCAGAATTCTTTTTGCTGACGTCTAATAAACTAGAGCGGCTTTGGAAAGTTTTCGCGCCGCCGACGGAGCGGAGCAACAAACCTATTACAATATTTCTTCTCTCGTCTCTCTTTCTCTCACTTTTAAACCCTTACACAATTTTTCAGACATAAAAACAAAGGTAATTATCAAATCGCCTCATAAGTCTTTTAGGTAATAAAATTAAAGTGTTATTGGGTTTTTCTCACTTTGAAATTCCCAGTGGAAGCACCGAGGCTGGATTTGCAACCGGTACAACACTAGGCTCATCCCCATTTACATAGGACTTACAACATTACTGATTATACGTAGAAGTAAACTAAATTTATCTGCCTACCCCTTTGATCTTAATACAGGCATGATGTTATGTTATATAAGAATTGGTTCAATTCTACGTACCTGTATGTGGATGAAAATCAGTAATATAAAGTATTGTTCCTAATTTTTTTTTATTGAGTGTCTCAACTTGCACGAGGTCAGCTTGACGCACAATGTCAGCCTAACACTCATTCTATGAATATATCCGTCTTATCCGTCTCAAACAGTGGCACTATTAAAGGGCTGACGATTTGATGATGATGAATTCTATACAAAAAATCACACTAACAACTCAATAAAAATACTACACTAAACATTTATTAGATACATTTTATTGATACAGTTCATTGCAAACGACAGGTCTTTGTTTCCTGTTATTACTCGTGCGAGATAAAAATGTCATAACGCCATATTAATAGTTACTTTGCACTTCTCAAGAGTTTATCTCGCGCGCATTACATGTGTGGATGTGTCATTATAAATGACGGTTTTGATAGATTAATAATGTTTTCTTGTAATGAATTCTTATGTTTCATATAGGATATGAGTTTTTGGTTCTTTATTATTTCGTTTAACTGTGAAGGCAATGAATATTATGATGTTAAATCACTGATCAAATATTCACATACGTGTGTGAAACGAAAAGAAAAGTTACCAGGATCCTTATGAGGTTGGCAGAGAGTACCAAGGACGAAATACCTCTATCCTTATTTACATCATCATCACCATCAGCCTGCGCGCCTCCTGCCGATCCTGGGTCTTTGAAATCCAGTAGCATCTCACCTTCTTCAGGTCGTCAGAGCACCTGTTACGAAGGTGACCTATGTTCTTTTTCGAGACGTGGCCGTCAATTGACTTTTCATACTTCATACTTTCATAGCAGTGTAGGAAATTATAAAAAACATGTAGTATGATAAAAAATATATTGCTTATACAATAAATACTGCGTGCAATTCTTTATTTCCGCGACGTATATAAACAGATATGAGTTATGAGAAAATCACGAGTGTCGTGTCGAACTTTGACCGGTTCGTATTAAAATGGACAACATTCACAATACATACTGATTGTCAGCTATCATTAATGAAAGGGTATTGCGCCTATATCGTAGTGTTATTGTCTCTTTAAGTGATTTCTCGTATCGATTTTGATTGATTTTGTACATACATTTTTGTTTAATCTAAGATAACCTTGCAAGTGAAGGTTGGTCTCAATTAAAATACAAAAGTTTTGTTTTGTTATATGTTTTAATCATCGTTATTATCAAGCCGTTTATGGCTCCACTCTCGGACAAAGGTCTTCTTACAAAACGAGAAGGATTAATACATTTGCCACGCTGGTCAAGTGCGGGTTAGCAGACTTAACACGCATTAAAAGAACTTCATGAAGAATTATAAAGGTCTATGCGAATTTCCTAGATAATTAATTTGACTCACACATTATTGTAAATAGAGAGGTGTGCCACAGGATTTGAACTCATTACCATCGAAGTGGAAGGCTAAAATACATGAATGAAAAGACTAGACCGTCACTGATTATTATCTTTAATGGATATGTTGGACGAAGTGTTAACAGGTTTTTCTCATATCTAAAATATAATTTAGTGTCTGCCATAGTACTAGATGTCAATAGTCGCAAATTTTAATAATAATTTATATCTTAATGCTGCACTTCCAACAGATCTAATAAAAATAAACGACCTATCGGCAATTCATACAGTCATCAATTACAATTTAGTTACTTTGTTTTGTATTATATCTTGGAACATTAAAAAGTCACTGTACGTGAATAAATTAATTCAATTAATTTGATCGTAAATAATCCCATAATTATTTTATTTTAACGCCGTCGTTACTTTTTTTCACGTCAGTCAATATGTTTTTACTGATTACATACTAAGAAGTTCTTTTAAACACTAGAATGATTTGCCCAATTATTATCTAATATATCTGTGCTTTATTTTGAATAATTATTATTCACGTAATGATACACGAACAAAACAATTAATATGGAAACATCCGATAAAAAATTAAGCACTAGTTGGTTTCCAGCGAAACAATTCAAATGAGAATTCCTTTGAAATCTAGTGTGCAATAAATCAAATTACAGTGGGTATGGAGCGCGCGGTAAATAACAGGAGAAATTTAAATTCATTAGACACAACAAAAGGCGAGCGGCCGAGGCCCGCTAATGAAGAAAGACGTCTTGTATAATTACCTTTTGTAATTTTTCTGCTAAATAGCCCACGTATAAATTAATTCTATGAACCCCACGCTCCCATGAACAACTCACCATTATAATGCGCTAAGTGAACCTCTTTTGTGTTCAATATAATTCCAGTCTTGCACGAAGCTTTTTCTTCGAAGTTCCCTTTTAAAAGTTCCGCTGCTGGTCTCCGACTTTGGTATGAAATATTCGTTGCTACTGAAACGGTCCGCTCTATTAAGCTGCGAAGAAAAAGTCAAGTGAAGCAAATAGATTGGTTAAGTAAATCTGTTAGTAGTGGTCCCGCAATGGTCGACATTGGACTAATTTGTTATATTTTAAGGTTGAACGCTATTGAGGTTTATGTGTCAAATACATAGTTCTCATATCTATACTTTGTGCGACCGTTTGACCAAAGATTTATCGGACATCGCCAGTATAGATACAAACAATAAATATTACGATTTATGCGTTTATAACACGAACAACTTTCAGTGCATAAACACTATTATTATGTAGCTTTTGAATATCCTAAATGTTACATTTCTATTTACCAACGATATTCTTAAAAAGTGGTGCAATGATAGAATTCTCTTTGCGTTTTTAAATATGCGCTATATATCATCTATCAAAGTTAAAATTTCAATTATCATTCATGTTGTATTCAGAACACAAACAAGTGTATTAACCCTGTCAATGTGTGCGCGTACAGTACTCAAGAACGGCTCGTATATTATATATAGTCCAATGTACACCAATAATAGCTACTGCGTAGTTAATTAAACGCTCTCTCCTTGACCCAGAATGATGAATGTCTATAAAATAGTTGACTGTCACGTCGTGTCCGTGTATCAGTAATGCCGTCACACTGACCTTTGATACGACCGATACCATTATCGGAAGCGGGAAATTCGGTCATTCGTTGCAACTCTCGGACACTCTCGGTATCTCTCGGTGTCTCGCGGGATAGTTATTCTCATGTATGAAAGCAATGGCCGTAATGATCTCCGATACTGCATCCGTACGTTGCTGTATCGCGGAAGATTGATGCGGAACAAATGTCCCGGGGATCGGAATGGATGAGTCGAAATAAATGAACGAATGAAACTCGTTATACATTTTAAATATTGTTCTGTGAATAAGTTTTTTTTTTGCAAATTTGCGTTCATATTATTTTTGCGTTATATACTCGTATATAGTTTAAAACCTATTGAGCGGTGAGTTGAGCTGAGATCATGATTAGAGATGAGTCTTTGCTTAGATGTCACTCACCATTTTATATCCTGTAAAATAAAAGATTTCTTGAGAACAATAAACTGATTTTTAAAAAAAGTATTAGTTACTTTAATGTTGCCACACAAAACGTTGTCTAATTATGCCACTTTTTTTATGATTCATTTAATGATTTTTTTTTTTTGTCAATTTTAATACAAAATTAAACTTATATGCCTCTATGTTAAACGAATTAATGTTGAACTATTATGATGCGCTTATGATACAAGGATAACAAAATTAAGCACGCGAACAAGATTTACATTTTCATCATTATAATTAACTCTTACCCGTCCACTTTTCGGCCGAATCTCCTCTCAAAATAAGAAAGGTAAGACGTATTTTAGTATTAAATTGATCTCGTTTTTTTTTCAATCGGGCTTACTGTCCTCACATTTAACACGAGCGCGGGATTAAGAAACGTGCGTGCAAGGAAACTTTTCCAATATTTTCTCCATCATGTTTGTTAACTCCGCAGGTCGTATCAGGTCGGCAAACAGACAATTCCTCTTTGCTGACTCAAGTTTCCGCAACTCATTTCCATTCGGGAGCGTGTCGCGAAAAATTTATTGGATCCTCCTCAAACTCGATGTCGACTTGATAATTTTCCAGGAGTACTCCAATTGGGACTGCCGTTCCATCTTCGTTAGTAGCACATTGCTTTTCATTAGCCTCTGTCTGCCGTTCTTTCTAACTTTTGTGGGATCCGTGACTTGCACACTAGACTTCTTTTGTTCCGACAGAAGTTTTCTAACGTCCAGATAACTAGTTCCTTTGCGTCGTTTTGTACTTAGATCAAGTATATCTTGTATATAAAAGTGATTTGATATATTTGATATTCAGATTAAAACGAGAATAAGTTGTTCTTAACATTTTTTAACAATATTTTTCTAAATTGTTATGAATATTTGGGATATGACAACACAAGTAATAAATAAGTTTTAATGGTATGAGGGTGGCATTATCTAAACAGAAGCATACTAAAACATGTCGTGATACATTTCCCCTTAATAAATCTAAGATATTTTTCACATAGTTTAGATTTAGTAAAGTATTACATGGTAATATCCAATCTCATTTTGATTCCATCTAAGGCATTTTTCACATTTGGAAAGGTTTCGATTCAGATCAAGATGGACTGAAAATGTACGTTTTATGTGTTCCTAACATGAGGTTTCCAGTTCTGTCCCGCCGCGAGCTGTCTTTTTGTAGTCACAATTCCTCGTATCGTGGTTCCTTTCAAATGCATGAAAACTTGTATTTATGTACGCTTCGCAACGTTCTTGTAGACGCGGTGAGATCTGGTCTTGAATGGTCAACGATAACATTTTAGCGTTTCAAGGGAAGCTTCGCCTTATATGTGTGCATGGAAAAAGTAGATTAGCTCCAGTACAGCGAGAAGACGATTTCTTAAGCTGATATTTTAATAGTATTAAAAGTAAAGTTCAAGTTTACTCAAAAGACGATAACTTAATTTTTTATTTTGTCTTCATATGTGGATGTTAAGATTTAATCGTTTATGACTTATCGATTATATAATATCGAAGAGAATATGAACCTATATATAAAGAGAGTGACAAAAGTAGAAAAAGCATGTCATATGTGGACAAATGAATGTATTTCGCGCCCAGTGATTGTTACATAACGCATAGGAGACGTAGCGTGATGATATTATCCAGGTGCATAGAGCACTTCGTCCAAAATATGTCTGTTCGAGCAGACTTGACGTGCTTCTTCCACATTCATCGCTCTTCAAACACGTACACTGGTTTCGTTTAGTGTTCCCGGGATTTGCTGTAGGCATAGGCCCGGTGACGACACTCACTCACGGGACAACGCTCGTTAAGCGCCCGCAAACTCCACTAACGTTAACGCCACACGTGTCGCGCTAACGTGACTACAGCAAGTCGTCACGTAAAATCACGTCCGTACATTCTAGAACTTTTATATAAAACGTGTAAATTGTTTACTTAATAACGAAATTCCATTTAAAGTTGTACACTTTATCTTTACGGCTAACCAAGTTGAGGACTCATCAAAGCAATTGTAAATAGACTTTTTTTGGCTTTGCGCGGTTGGTCTTAAGACGTATCTGGGTTTTCTAGCGGTCGGAATGGCGGGCAAACTCTAACTTGTCAATTATAAAAAAAATCGTTTCACGTTGTAATTTATACAGATGTAAATTTTCTTGTCTTTTATGTATAGTAATTACCTATGAAGTACTTATTTTAAAAATGAGGATGTAGCCCACAAGACTAATGAGTAATTTAATTATAACTTTTATTATTGTCGCTATAAAGAGGGAGTCACCTTTTTCTTTAAATAGTAGTAAGTAGTAATAAGTATAGTTCGATGTATATAATATGTATGTACATGTATGACGACTTTATGAATGTAAAAGATATTAAAATAACTTTGCCAAGACCTTCCGGTGGAAATCCTTAATCTCCGCCTACCCCTGCCAAAACAAGCGTGATAATAGCGTTACATATATATGTATTCAATTATATATGAGGTACATAAAACTGTTCCCCGGGAACATAATCGTTAATTTGGTTCCCGAAATGTAATTAACGAACTCGATGTGTGTTATCGACACAAATTTGGGTAAACGTTGCATTTTTAATCCTGGCAAGGAACCAAATTTTGCTCACGCTTATCGTTAATGCAAAGAAACCTCGCCACATTTGTGTAATTAGGGGACGGAATTGAGTTCGGTACTGTGATTGCATTTTAATATTCAAAATGTGTGTTCTGACTTGTGTTTTAAGCACGTGTATCAAAATGGTACTCGTTATTGCAATATTGTGCCTTTTAAGCCCGCTTTGTGTTCCGATAAAGGTGTAGTTTAAAATTTGACCTCCAAAGCGTTTTCGAATTTTAAATTGTACGCCAATGTGTTGAGCTAGTGAATTTTTTATGCTTAAAATTACAAAACAATTTTTCATTCGTACTTGCGATTGGAATAGGAATGGCGGTAGAGTGCGGCCGTTATTAACAATCCTGTATATTGCTTGTTCAATCCGTAGAAATAATAATAATTATGATCTTAAGCACTTTAAGATAGAGTGCTTATGGTACCAAGACGGCTGATTTACTTATGTAGATATTTTGTTAAACTCGAACTAAGCCCAAGAACTTATTCTCATCGGACAAATATTTGTCCTGGATGGGAATCGAACTGACGATCGCCGGCTTAGCAGTTAGGTTCACTAACAAATAGATCAACAGCAGAGTCCATTTGAGTACTTTATATATTAAGTACTATAGAGAGTACGAAATGCGTGGGGATAGTGCGACAGATAATTAGCTATTTTATGTGCAACAGACAAGTTCCGCTGTCTAGTCGTTGAACCAGCCACTTGTGGGACGAATGCGCACTATCGGAGCTGGGGTTCCGTTCGTTCATTCGTCATTCGTTCGTAAAATATCGGCCGTTAAAAGTCCGCTTTAGGTTAATGTACTTATACTGATATATTTACAATCTACATGCTAAATGTATTGATAAATCGGCCCCATTAAAATAAACCGTTTTGATACAAGCGTTAATGAAATAAGACGACTCAAAAATATATATTTTTTCAAGCCTTAGGCTAATTTCAGATCGTTTGGCCTAACCATACATTGGCTAAATCAAGGTCGATTGTTATTTGTATAACATTACTAAAAACTTATTTAACTTAAGTTATTATTTTTATATGATATTTGTTGAAAGTGCTACAGAAAGTGTAACGTAACGCCGCGATGTAGAATAGTGACTATTTTCGTAACGTATTTAATAATAGTCTACATAGAATGAAATACATAATTAATAATTATATAAAATTATTTAAATATTAGATGTACTCTGTCAAAACTTTCCTACATACAACTTGTTTGACCGATGACCTTGAGGAAACAGGTGATATGTATAATGTATGTGCTGAATGAGACCAGCAGGAAACAGAGTATTGTAACAGGCTTTGAATCTTGATCTCTGCCCAGCAGGACAATAGAATTTGATATGATAATGATAAGTCACATTTTTATTTGACAACACCTTGCGATTGATGAAATCTTATGAATGTTGAATGATGCTTAGCACCTGATGAAAAACGCAGATGCATCTTAAGATAGGACCGAACCACGCGTGCCTGTAAAATCCTATTACCCTTAGTTGTTTTAATTATAGTTTAGAAAAAGCCTATCCACCCTTTCTTGTTATACATAGTTAACGATTAGAAAAGCCTCTTCACCCTTTGCTGTTACAGTTGACGTTTAAAAAAGCCTATTCACTGTTTCTGTCGTTATAGTTAACAATAGTTTATTTGTCGACCGATTGGATACTAGTAAATGAGGGTATTCTCTGATCGAGCACGAACAACTCGCTGTGTAAGTAGGTCGCGCGTATCCGGAGGATGCGATCGGCTAGTCGGCCATACATTGTTGCGTGTAATTAACGCACTTAATAGAAAACGCTGCTAGTGCATATGTGTTTCAACCAGTAAACCTAACGTAACCTTATCTAATCTAACCTAACCTAACATAACATAACCTAACCTAACCTAACCTAACATAACCTAACCTAACCTAACTTAACTTTGTAGATTGAATGTTTATCATCATCATTATCAGCCTATTTCCGTCCACTGCTGGACATAGTTCTGTCCAATGGCACGCCACTGAGCTCGATCTTCAACTCGTCGCATCCAGCCGCTGCCATCCACTGCGTATATCGTCACTCCATCTAACTGGAAGACGTCCTACGCCACGTTTGCCAAGGCGTGGACTCTACTTAAAGTTTATACCACTACTTTTGTTATAATTTATTATTATTAGTATATCGTCCCTTCAGGTCTATTACGGGATTGGAATAGAGCTAAAGATCTCCATCACAGAACTCATGTGCTTCTTCTCCATTCACTACTTTTTGCATTCGTTCTCTTCGTATGTTCGATTTTTCGATAGAATATGTTTATATCGACTTGTTTACTATAAGTTTTTAAAGGTTTGTTTAAATGATGTACCGGCTTAACCGACGTAAGTTTTTACGCGACAGCGTGACTAGTTTCGGACCTGTCTGAAATTTTTCATTCGCTCCCACCGATCGCCATGAGGTCGCGGTTCAGATGTGCATATTTTGGAGACATTTTAATCTTCTATGTATATTGTACTCGTACATAGATACGAGTGGTCACGAAGTCCTTGAGGTGTTGAGGCAAAAATATGAATACTTATTAAATAAAGGTGATCTACAGATATTTCGTTTAAATGTTTTAATAATAACTGTTACAAATAAAAGCGCTGGAAGACATAAGTACATATTATATAGAACAAGTGAATTTTTAAAATATTCTATACCTAAGTATCACCCAAATATACGTTTTTCCGTCGGTCTAATTCACATGTAATATGTAGTTATATTGCGTTGGTTTAACAAGTGTGTGTATATAAGAAACAATACTATAAACAAAGATGTCGCTGTTTGCGTCTGTTTCTGATTAAATGTCAATAAGTCGGATCGCAGCTATAATATTCTAATTATAATATGTCGCGTCAATATACCTAACCCAATATCTGTTAACAATTTACGCAGTCTCGTTCATTTCAACAATATTATTACAAATCAGCGAAATTGCTACAAATGTATACAGTTCAGTCTAAAGCAAATATTATTTGATTCATTTAATTGGAAGTATGAGTTGACTATTGCCAATTATATCGTAGGTTGTTTACATTTCAAACAAGGTCTTGTAGAGCTTTCAATTAGTTCATGCGTTTTTTTTTGTTCTCTAGAAATTTGCCGTGGCAAATAGGCAGATGGGCCACCTAATGGTCTCTGTCGCGATGCCAATGCTTTGCTATAATTGAAGGAGAGCTCTTCTCACGCCTTTCTTTCTGTCTAAAATCATGTGTGATATTTGTGTTAAGATAAAAAAAACCCAACCAACCAACCCAACATATTTGGCAACATTTACAGCATTAATTTCCTCTGTCTACCCTGTAAGGAACATAGTGTGACGATATAACAATAATAAAATTGATATATAATAATTTTCAATGCGTACTCATGTTCATTTTAAGTAATATATTCATTCGAACACAATCGTTTTCTCCAATACAACACTGGTATAAAAGACAGGTCCAATTCACGTATTTAGTGGGCCACCTATCCGGGACACGGGAGTATTTACGGCCGGAAGGAGATTCCACGCCTAAAATGCCAAACGGGATTCCGAAGAGTATTGTGGTGTACACAAAGGTGATAAATCTTATAAAAGCTCCCATATATACAACGCTGAAGCTTCTGTAGTACGATTTCATTTGATATTTTTCCGTGAAATAAGATCACATTTTTTAACGTCAAATACAGTGGATAATAACATGTTTGTAGTTCGAAAATGACGCCTATTTTGTACGAAAAAGCTTAATGTATCGCAAAAAATTTTTAGTTCCAATTAATTTGATATCTGTTCGTGAAATAATCACTTTTTGTGTCATCGACCACAGGAATTTATAGCGAAATTTTCATTCAAAAAATACTCCTACAATGTATGAGAATGTTCGGTGTGTTGCGAATATCTTTAACATCTATAAATCATGCATAAAACATACAGTGTAATACAGGTACCGTAACCTTTCACCTGGGAAAAGCCCAATCCACTCATCAAAAACGGAATAGGCTGCTCGTTCACGCTCCGATAACAAAACGTTATACATATTCATGAATTATGAAACGAAACTCTCAATATTTAAATAATAAATATCTTTATTATTATATCGTTAAACAGGGTCTCTTATGGAGTAGGCAGAAAGCACCGAAAGAGAGAGTAATACACATCTACAGTTACAAACATGGTGCGCTTTTTACACATTCATCAAGACTGCTAAATAGACATTTATCAGTTTTAAAAAACGTCGGTTTTCAAGACTTGACTTCACTATAAGACAGTTTCTGACATAAATTATGACTATTATGACATAATGGCGGGGCCTGGCGTGATGACAGATCACGCCAGGTCCCTTACGAAGTAGGCAGAGAACCCCGAGTGTGAATTTATATCTACAGTGACAGAACTGACGCACGTCTTTCACGTTGATGGCTCTACACACTGGCACGCCTGTTAAGGATACTTCTGCTTCCGCCATCAAGCAGCGTCTCACCTAAAAATAGTACCAAAATACACAGGTTGAGATTAAATGTTAATAATGTTTGCCCGCAACTGGTTCGAGAGTAGGCTGATTGCACGATGGTACTTAGGCGGCGCGCAAACGGTTTTATCGTTCTTTGTCTATCCTAGTGCGGGGTCTATGAACCCTTGAGGGTGTGCACATCTGTGTGGTCCATAAACGAATGCACATATTTGCGTCGCTGAAATAACTCGTTACTGTTTATGTAGTCACTTATTCGCAAGCTGGTTTCGTAAAAGAATATTGTTTATGTCAATGTTCATACAACTAAATATGGAATACTGTATTCCTAATTCAAATTCTATATACAATATTGCGCACTGTAGCGTTAACTATCTTACAGAAACACGTCAGGTCGATAGATATTACGCACTCGGTGTTCTCTGCTTACCCCATAAGGTGTCTAACGTGAGGATGTTATGATATTTAACAATCTCATAAATATTACCTTATTCGATTGTAAGATTATGTTTAATAATCGACCCATTTGTCATTCCACTGTTGGAATATGGGTCTCCTCTCATATTGAGAGGGTTAAGGCCATAGTC
>DWFV01000097.1:0-18650 GCA_018246775.1 Parelbella machaon machaon
CATCACCATCAGCCTACTTCCGTCCACTGCTGGAGATAGGCCTCTCCAACGTAGCGTAGGACGCCCTCTAGCCAGGTGACGATATACGCAGTGGCTGGCAGTGGTTGGACGCGATGAGCTGAAGATCGAACTCAGTGGCGTGCCATTAAAGAGGCCTATGGAAGATAGTTATACTATTTATATATCGTTATATGCATAAGTAGCATAATTACCTTCAGTAGTGTATTTAATAAACTGCTTTTTACTTCAGCACCTGATTGTGAAAAAAGACATGCCCTGAACAAGACTAATATTTTCAATATCACCGATTTTTATAATACTCATATATTGTAGCATTACCTTCGACATTTCATATTGCTTCTTGTAAAATTAGGAATAAAGTAAAACTTACACGGATATCGCAGATCAAAACTAGCGCTAAGAAAAAAATGCACTTGCTAATTGTGCTTCGAGCAGAATTCCATCTTCGATGGAACTTCATAAAACTTCAAAACTGCAGTGTTGAATTCTGAAGGTTTTTTTTTTTGGAGAAGAAATTTAACTTCCAGGCGGTTTTTCTTTTGTTTTATTCAGATGATGACATATTTATGGCAAATATTGCTCGCTACTATGAATGTTTGGAACTTCGCGTTGAATGCCTATAAATTAAGAAGTTTGTTCTATTATCGGTGAACAAACAGACACGGTATTTTTTATGAACTTGTTTGTGTTTTTAGAACGTGCAAAGTCATACACCCTTTTATTATTATTATTATTGTTTATATCGTCACGCCAGGTCCTTTATGAGGTTATAAAATCTTTTATATTTTTATTTAGAGAGACTCAAAAAAAATTACTGTTATTAACTTTTCTTTTAAAAATTGTTTTTACTAAGCGTGCACAATAAGTTTACGTAAACGTAACATCACGCATGTAATTCCCGAAGAGGTAGGCAGAGAAAAATGGCATAGAAGAATAGTATGCGTTTACGTCACATGGAATAGGTGGTGAGCCTATTGCCATACACGGGGCACAGATCCAGACTACTACTAGAAATTCTAAATTAGAAAAATCCAGTAGTACAAAACCCGAGATTTGAATCCGAGACCTCCTGATCGGCAGTCGCGCTTTCCACCACTCGACGAACGAGGTAGTCGGTACCGAATTAGTTACCTACTTGTGAATTAAGTTTAAACGTTGAATGAAAATTAAGCATGACAAAATGAATCGCCATAAAATGACAAAATCCTCATATATGTCTAATTTTTATACAACCTCACAAGAGGTCTTTGACTCTCAACTAGCATTTCAGAATTTAGGAAAATAATTTTAAATGCTTGGCTGAGACAAGACGCGACCAAGCCGAGTGCACGCTCTCGGGAGCGGGCTCTAGAAACTAATTTTGAAATGACAACATAATACTCGGTAATTCTGTCTTTGTGGTATGCGGTGAGTGTCTTGAGACATAATGTTGAGATTCCTTGTGTGATATTATTATAAATGACATTTATAATTTAATTGTAGTAGGTACCTCATATACCATTGAAGTCCATTTCGGAAATGAACATATTCATCAAAGCAAAGGTAAGTTAAAATCATTATTATGATAAATCTTTCGGCTCTACTGTTTGGGACCGAGAACTTTACGTAATGAGAAGGGTTGAGACCATAGTCTGCCACGCTGACCAAGTGCGAATTGCCGCTATTTATACGCTCTCGATAAATCTAACGTGTGTAGATTTCTTCAACACGTTTACGTTCATAATTATATTTATTTTTTAAAACACATAATTTTAACATTTTAGAATAATTACTGCATGGCCAAGAATTGAAACCCAGACACTGAAATTGAAACCTGAAATACTTATACTTAGTTGGTGTTGTTTTAAAAAATTCTTGTCTGTTGTTGTCGGTTCAAAAAGTTGATACCAGTTGCTGTAAAAAAATTAATTGTTAAAGACCTGGTAGCAATTATATTCACAGACAACTATTAATTGTACAGAAATGTACAATTATTTATTATAATCATATTGTGATAAAATTTTTCGGATCCACGTCTTAGCATTAACGGTATAAATATTATACGTTTGGCTCGTCACCGTCAAATGACTAAAGTTGCTAAAATGCGGAAGTAACGGTCTGTGTATACGCATGGCCACAAGTCAACATTAAATGAAATCAAAGTTCCGCTTATTCAGCAGACGCGATGCTTTGTTTAAGAACAAAATTAGAGTGATTCTGCTACGTTATGGTTTGCGTACAACCTACATCCTTCAAAACGAAATAAGTGCTATTTTTTTAAGTGCTGTGATTTACTCACGAACTATTGCTTTAATTAAATCATAGTACATTATGTAGTGTGTGAGCGCGAGCGTGCGTACGTGCGTGCCTTCATGCGTGCGTGCGTGGGTGCGTGTTTGCGTGCGTTCGTGCGTTCGTGCGTGCGTGCGTGCGTGCGTGCGTGCGTGCGTGCGTGCGTGCGTACTTGCGTGCCTGCGTGCCTGCGTGCCTGCATACGTCCGTATGTGTTTGTGTACTCGTGTGTAAGTACAGTAAATCTATATTTAAAATATTTTATTTTTATATATTTTACTTGACTTATATGCACATAAGCTTATATTGACATTTCGAACATATCCTAAATTTAATCACGAAGATAACCCTAAATTCTAATTTTGGAAGCGTCTAAGTACTAGCACCAATTTATTTTCTTATTACAGGTAGGTAATGTTGGAAATTGAAAACAGGAATGTCTACGGATATTGGATGTTCAGCTATTACGGACACTTGAGTATGACGAATACCTTGAATTTGATAAAATTAATTCCGACGGCGCCGTGACATCTGCAAGCTGTTCATTTCCTACCCATAACGAACTATTTGCGCATTAATTAGCGGCCCGGAGGCGATTCAGGTTATCAATTTATATGTATATTATTTTAAAGGCTGCGCTTGATTTTAAACTTACCTATGTTTGTGCAATAATTCTTTGACTTTATTTTTAATTGAAAAATCACTAATCATTGAGATTTTTAAGTGTCTCTACAGATTTTTCATTATTACTATATCGTCACTTCAGGTCACTTACAGGCTAGGCAATTAGCATTAAGTGTAGCACCGAAGTAATATCAAAACTTTGAAATCATATAATTGAGAAGTCACTTTGGTATCGTGTGATATTTTTAAGTGTCGGTAAAAATTTGGTATGATAGTCATTTTTAAAAACGTTATTGGAAGTATCTGGAAAAAAGACAAAGTAAAAAACATTAAATATTTCATAATTAACTCGTTATTTTAACGATTTTATGGTTGTAAATACACGAGTTTAAAGACTCCGTTGGAAAGATCCAATCAAAACGTTCCAAAGATAAACAAACACGCCTGTAATTAGTTGTCCATGGATATTCGTTTCGGTTGGAATTGAAGCGAGTAGCGACGTGGAAAATTAACCGAGGACAATGTTATAATCTATTCCTACCGGTTCCTATTAGCCTCCCAAAAAAACAAACGAAAAATATTTAACAAACTTTTTGTGAAGATAACGTTGTCTTTAGACGGACATTGATATTTTTACATGTAATTGACGAATTTCAATGTTCCTAATCCTCGATGGGGTAGGCAGAGGAATGTAGCCCACTCCCACGTTTTATCAGATATCATTAGAGACGCGGTTATTATCAAACTACAACCATTATATAAAATATAATCTATAATCTTAAAATGACTGCCTCGTTGGTCGAGTGATTGCAAGCGCGACTTTGCCGATCGAGAGGTCCTGGGTTTAAATCCCGTGTCAGGTCTTAATGGATTTTTCTAATTTAGAAGTTCTAGTAGTGACTCGGAGTCCGGAATTGTGCCCGGTGTATGGCAATAGACTCACCACCTATTCCATGGGACTTAAACGTAACTGGTGAAACGTGGGAGTGTACTACACTCCTCTACCTGCCCTTTCGGGGATTACAGGCGTGATGTTACGTTACGTTTAGAAAGTCTAGATTGCGTCTGCTTTACAAGCCTGCGAACGTCGGGAAGCGGTCGCTGCACACATTGATCTGAGCTTTGTTTCTATAGAATAATAAATAACTATTACTATAGAACAATAAATGTCCCGACTATGAACTGACGTGTTTAATTGTCAGATGATATATAACCGTATATTAAATTTACTTGCCTTACGAGAGGAAAAATATGACTAAATTATGTCATTAGTAGAAAATTAGCTTAAAGATAGCTAATAAATACAATAAAACAATGTTCGGTTTCGCAAGCGTGTGTGTTTCATGTAATATATACGTGAGGTAAGTATGTCAAGTATTATAGCGCACATGTATTAAAATGAAGCTCGTATATTCGTATCTATTCACGTGGCCTGTGCACCGATAAACCTGCCGTTAGTAGGTAGCGTCGCGAAAAGCAATTTAGAGTCGAGGACGGAAATACGGAAAATCTATTATTTCATATGTACTAAATGTTCGTACAATGTGGTAACTTTTCATTTCATTTCTATTATTTTTACGGTGATTCAAGTTTGAAGTACTCTTTTCAATTATTCCTTGTCATTTTGATGGTATTTGGCTGATGTGTAGTATTTTTATATCTTCATCGTCAACCCGTCATCGTCTACTGCTAGACGCCCCTCTTCAGTAACACGCCACTGATCTGGATCTTTAGCTATTCGCATCCAACATTTTCGATCACTGGTCCTGGGTCCGATCTTCGGGCAGGGTGTTTTTGGATTTTTTAAATTTGAAAGTGCCAGTAGTGGCTCGGAATCTAGAATTGTGCCCGGTTTAGGGCAATAGGCTTATCCCTAGTCCATATTAGGACGTAAACGTAACCGGTAATACACCTGTGCCCACCTACAAACCTATCCATACCTATCCCTTCGAAAGTTACAGTCGTGGTGTTATGCTTTTTAGGAAAACCGTAGTACAAGATTAAGTTGCTACTTAAATTTGTTTCTGATTAAGTTTAAGTTGAGATTAAGTTGCTACTTAAATGTGTTCCTTTAAAGCAATCGACCAACGTAATGTATGATAGAAGCTGCGATTTAAGAAAATTCGAAAGAAATTTGTGCCCAGCTAGATCTTGCCTCCTGTAGCGAAGCCGTTATCACAGTATTTATCTTACAAGTATTTTTAACGATTTCGACCTCCTTATACATTTATGTTTTTCGTGGAATATTTAACCGAGTATGAGTATACATGTAACAGTTATATAAAATATTTTTAGTTTTTACAGATATGAAACACTTCCCTAATATGTATGTACATATTATATGAAGCAAAAGTAAGTAGTATTACCTACTCATCTTTACCAGTCAATATGCATTACTAAAGAAACTCTTTCATCTGGTGCACATTTTTAAGATATTAAAATGAGTCAGTGTAAAGCAAACTTTGCCGGACAAGTGAACGTCTTATTTATATAAAAAAATTACGTCTCCGATACAACTTCCTGTCCTAAATCGATTTTATATTTCTTTTATTAGCAAGGTGAAAACACAGTTGAGACATTTCTGTACATTTACAAGCATCATAAACAAATTCTAATGAAAACTGTATTTCCTATTTCGGTCACATAACATGCATATGTTTTTGTATCTCAACAGTCTGGGGCCAGCTCCTACTTACCAACAGTGACACGGTTATTATTAACGACCAAAATTACGAGCAGTTCAATTTGGTCCCTAGATAAGCGACGCATTAAACACAACAACGAGCGCAGATAGGAGGCCATTTCTATTTTATTTCTATGTCATTTTTAATAACTGTCCATACGTGATCCTCATAGTGATACTGCAATAACATTATGCCTGTATTTTTTCCTATGGATAGGCAGAGAAGTGCAGTAATCCCCCGTTATGTTATAAGTTCCGTGTAATAGATGGTAACTTATTGCTATGAACTGGGCACAACACCAGAGTTCGTGCTTCTACTAGGAATTTCACGTAATAAAAACGCAGTAATACTTTTTCCCACTCAGGGTTCAAACCTAGGCCTTCTTGCTTAACAATCGTCCTTGTAACCCGGCCGTAAATATAGAAGTACGGTAATCTTGTCAAGAAAATTTATTAGAACTGACATAAAATTTACTTATAACTAACGCCTTATCATTATCGCTACATAATCGTGTGTAATGACGCGCTGGAAACTTGTCAGTGTCTTGACACCCGCGAGCTGGCGGTCTGCCAGCACAGTTGACAGTTGACACCGGTTAACGGTGGAACCCAACAGACAAACACAATCTAAATAGTACGTAAGTAGTTCCAGTGGATTTTCACAGTTCCGCCTCTGGAGCATAATTTGGCGGGAAAGGTCGTGGGATTGAAGATTAGTTTATACTTACGTAATTATCTCATATTGTAAGAATTCTGTTTCTCGGTTTCTGGGCAAAAATTTACTACGAAACTGCACAATGGAGTTGCTTAAAGGAGGCTGTGTGTAGCAGTGAACTGATATATGCTAGTTATGTTTATGACATGACACTAAAAAGGGCGGGAAATTTTAAAACGATGTATAAGAACTGTTGACTTCAATAAAAAGTCATAATTTATAATGAGTTATTAATTTTAATATCACAAACATGGTGTCACTGTGATATGTATTATTCTAAGTTTCTAACTGGCTCTTACTTAACGATTGTCATTGATCACCGCTAAATGTCAATCGATGTCCAAACAAACATAATGGCCGTTTTCTACATTGCCGATATATTTGCCGGTTTATCTGTTTGTTTTGCTATTGTAAAAAAATGATCCCGAATTGTTATCTAAGGCAAAAGTTCCATTTATACTTTCACATTATAATTCTTCGATATTAAATGTGGATGGGATTTTCTTTTTAAGACTGAAAAGTTGTTTTAATGTCCTTTTATTGCCTAAATAAATAAAGCTCATGTCGGATTAACTTGTTTTAAATTAGTTGCCGTATTACGTAGTCGCATAGCGTTCTTGACACTCGGCGAGCTGGCGCCATGCCAGTTCGGTTGACAGTTGACGTCAGCCAGCGTTAAATGCTAATCGATGTGACAAATGTATTTTCGACGTAGAACTCGTTTATTTTACGGTTATTACTAGAGTTAGTTAATTTGGTGTTATTAACATAGCAATTAAAGATAACAACACGCCTTTAATTCCCAGAATGGTGTAGTACACCCCCACATTTGACTAGTATTTCATTGTTGTACGTCACACTATAGAATAAGGATTGAATCTGTTGCCCTACAAAGAGCACAAATCCAGACTCCGTACAGTAACGCAATAACTTGAAATGACCAATTATTATTGAAAATAGAAAAACCACCAAAATCTGCCTAATCCGTTGTTCGAATTCAGGGCCAGTTAAACAGCAGTTGTTTTTGCAACCACTAGATCAACGAGACAGTCATAATCAATAATAAGTATGTAACCTTGTCGGACAATATTGTTATAACATGGACTAGCACAATACGTCTTAGATATGATAACGGAGCTTACCGTACGTGATTGTTACGATACAAAGATCCCGCGTTATTAAAGTTTCGTAGAGACGCTCTGTATCGTTTCGTATTTTATGGCAGATAATATGAAAATATTTTACAGTGTCCACAAGGCTTTTATAAAGATACCGTCTCAATAGTTATGCTATTCGGCTTTAGAGCTTAACTTAGATTTTTGTGACAGTACTACAAAATTGATACCGTCGTCTCAAGCGCTCATAAAGCAGACCAAGATTAAAAGTAAGACTTAGATATCGTTTAAAAATAATTTAATTCTATCGTTACGGAATGTCTTGAAGATTATCAAAGAGTAAATTAAATGGGATTATTTTTATCGCAATTGAATACAAATGAACTATGGTTATCCCTTAAATAATTCATTTCATCAGACAAGAGGTCTAGCTTTTTATAGCTTACAATACAATGTGAGAGTAGTTGTTCTTTACATATACCCACTTATTATTCGTCACCGCTACCGCAGTCTCAAGACGAAAGTCTTCAATGAGTGCGTCTTACCTGTTATGACATACGGAGCCGAGACGTGGACACTCACGGTGCGATTGGTCGCTTAGCGAGCGAGTAGGATGCCTTGTACCGCAATCAGCCGATCGCCTGTTTAATATGCATTATTTATTTTACATATAAGTATGTTTTAATTCTTTTAATAGTTTCGTTTTGTTCACCTCTGTGTTTGCACAGTAAGACTTTCCACATGGGATTGTTTAATTAATACGGTATTGATTCGCCAGACTAGGTATATCAAAATACATCCATATCTCCTTGTATTCACCTGTTCTCGAAACTATTTCCGCGTAATACACGGCCGTCCCTTGAGAGGTAGATATGTAAATGAAATTTCAATGCGGTAGGCAGATAACAAATTTGGCATAGGTAGATGGCAATATGTCTACGTTTTCATTGATGTAGATCTATGTCCTTGTATTAATAATAAATTCCGAATATTGTAATACATTATTCTTCTATTTTTATAAAGTGTGTTATAATATGAATAATTATTAAAACTGCCTCATTGGTCGAGTGGTTGCAAACATGACTGCCGGTCGGGAGGTCCTGGGTTCAAATCCCGGGTCAAATCAATGAAATGTGGGGGTACTACACCCCTCTGCCTACAGGGATTACAGAAAACAAAATGATTTTAATTAAAGGCGCCTAATTCGACGGAGTAATCAATAAATATCTTTAGAAGCTTAATTATGTTTACATATACGTATTAAATAATGGATTATGATAGATCCATGTAACAAATACGTTAGAAATTAGATAACAAAAACTTCATACGACGTAAAAAACTAAATTTAAAATTACTTTGAATGATGACCCGATAACAATTCAAAAATAAAACTTTCAAAGATTGAATAAAACGGCAAAATAAATAGGTATTCGTAGGAACTAATCTATTTCTACTCTGTCACATATCTCTTTAATATTTCACCTCTGAGCCGACTTTATTGAAATCGTAAATTACAAATGGGCTATAAAGTATCCTGGGCTCTTATCCTTTGCGTGCAGATGATGACAATAGCGTAATAATTTAATTTGCGATTCACATATTCCAATGGCAATCAATTACCATTTAATCCGGTCTAAAATTTATGTGTGTATATTATATTGATTTTTATTATTACATGTGGGTCCGTGTGGATGAGAAAGACCATGCATGCATATTATTAGACATTCGTGTTACATTTTAAAACAATAGGCATATATTGCAATATTGCGGAAAGCAAAACGTGATGCTCTTAGAATTGCTAGCGAGGACACATCCAAGTGCTGAGCAAATAATTTTTGGAAGATTTAACTAACATTTGTTATAACAAGAAGAAAGTATCAGTGGAATAGAAGCAAACGTGGGAAACAAAATAATAATTCGCAGTTTTTGAGAACAATAGATGTCTACCAATGTTTGTCATGTTTGGCCAATGTTTGTTACTGGAAACATTTAGCAGGCGAATGTACAAAACGGTCGGTTGAACAATTTGAGCAGGTAGTGATGAAGTGTGAAATATCATAGCAATTTGACATCGAAACCCGTTTCACGGAAACGTCCAACAGCGCGGAACAATTTAAATGTTGCCAATAAAAAAGGTCGGAGGGATCACCTCGGATCGTTTTTAATGTCTTAAGGTAGCTTGACGGATATTGGGTTTCTGTCGAGTATCCGAACCCTTCAATGTGCTTCTCATAGGAAAACCTTATAGAATCCGATCTACATATAACTATATGTATGTCCACGTTGATTGTTCTGCTTCTATTTACATAATAATAGCCACCATTGTAAATTCGTACACGGAGTAAATGTCAGTCAGAAAACTGCGAGCGATCTACACGCCACTTCATTTCGAACAAAGTGAAATGCTCCATTGGTTGTAAGAATCACTTTATGAAGTTAAATTTGTCCATAATGTCGTCTTTTAGGCACTCCACGAGCATTTGTTTAGAAATATACGACTTTAATGCGCCCCCAACACACTCCCCTTCTCCCACCTCTCACACCGTAGAAACGAAACGTGATACCTTTCGCGTAAAAAATCAGTGCAATTTGGTAACACAACCCGTTACAGCGAAACGTTCAACAATGCGGAACGAGTGAAATGTTGCCAATAAAAAAGGTGGATTGGATCGCCTCGGGCTCTGTTTTCAATATCTCACGGCAGGCGGACGGGCGCTGGGTGAGTTTTGCTTAATCATCCTTAACGTACGCCACTCCCGGACCCCTCGCTATTACGTCAATATTAATTACTTGCCTATTTTAATTACGTGTCATTCTAACAATGTCATGTCTATAATATTGGGCGTTCGAAATGTTACAATTTCGGCAGGTAATAAATATATTTTATCTACTTCTAACGTTCAGTTCACTTCAACATGTACGCAAATGTCATGTCTAAAGTTTGTTAAACTCAAATCGCGAAGTCCTTGGTACTTGAGATGGTTCCAAATGGAAAAGGATTTCGATAGTGAGACAAAGTAATTCCCTTTTCTTCTATTATTTGTGAAAGGATAATGCGAATTAGATATGAATTTTATGCGACTGTCTGGGTTCTATCATCGAAGCGAATTACAGATGAGTATTTTGTAAATTGAATCTCAGTTCGTTTAAATCGTGTACAAATATTAATAATATTTATATAATAGTTCATCTGTTATTTTTATTCTAAGATTTGGGTTGTTCAACGCTTTTATGCCGTTACATCAATCTATTTTCCAATACTAGATATTGCATGAAACGGTAGAGAAGGTTTAGGACATTAAGGCCTCACAAACGATTGTAGATGTCGGCATGTCTATATCGGGTCTATCGCATCCGATTTGGCTACTGCCTCGAGAGTAGAATCGAGAATCTCATACACATTGCAACATCCCAAACCAATGGCCATGCATTCTGTATAAATAGCTTTGGCAGTTTACTAGATTCATGGGAATTTGATGATGAATATTTATTTATGTGTAATATGTACTCTGTTAAAATATACAAATAAAAGTTTACACTTTAAGATGTAAGGAAGGCTAATGCTTAGTTGAAATTTTCTTATCCTACGTTAGCTTTCGAGACTTAGAAATCTGAAAGTAGGACTAATCGCGTTATCATATGTAGGTATTATCGGAAATAAGTTTTAGAAAGCTCTTTAGTCGCAGTCAAAGCCTTCGACAATACAAGAATTGACGCGAATGGATAATATGTATATAGAGCTGGATAAATAACGTATTTGTATTTTTTCAAAGTTGGTTTAACTCCTGGTTTAACTCCGTACGTTTTTCGGGATGGCCCGAATAGTTTCGGACCTATATGAGGTCCTTTATCATGATCTTTCGTCGATTGCAGCGAGATCGCGACATAGACTTAATAAATTCCTGATTTACCATTGTCTGTAGGCAATTCAATCTCAGTTACCAACAAGGTCATATACTTAGACAACTAAGTATCTATTATATATTTTATATATTTACGGTATGATTTAGAAAGATAATGAAAGGGGCTGTTTATACAAGCACGCGAAAAATTGTAAACACCCATTCTTACATTTATTACTATTAGAAAGGCAAAGTTTTAAACGGAGATTACTCTTTACTTATAAGTACTAGTTGATTTGTAATATCAAGTTCGACTTATACATATATATGTATATTCGATATTAAATTTCTAAAATTTCTTCATCATCATCATCATTATCAGCCTATTCCCGTCCACTGCTGGACATGGCACGCCACTAAGCTCGATCTTCAGCTCTTCGCATCCAACCACAAAATTTCTTATATTTTTTCAAATATGTCCAAAATTTTATAACGGATCCGGATTTTATATCTGGGTTCAGCGAAACAATATTCATACATTTTTGTAATATATTATTTAAGCTTCGATTGACGTCGATTAGTATGGAGCTTTTGATCGACATCAGCTGTCAGATGTATTGGCTGCGAGCCAACACTCATGCATCGTTGATGCAGGACACTATGGGGTCGATTTAGAATGTTATCTGATTCGTCAAATTCGATAACTTAATTGCGGATTAATATAAGAATTCCTTTGTCATGGCTTAGTTTTTTTTAAATCAAGTTGCAAAATAAACACAAAAACTTAAAGACCACTAAACATAGCACTAATAGGAGCGATAGAAAAAGGGGAACAGTTGGTTGCCTTTTAGAAAACTGAGCACAACCGTAATTTGTCACCGAATGAAATTAATTAATGTCACTGAATTATGAAATACAAAAAACAAACAAACCATTACCGCATTCTAAAAATAGATAATTTTGTGGATTCTCAAGATTTTATTACTGTACGTAGGTACTATTTATGATATCAGTTGTGACTGCGTAACGAATGTTAAATAATGGACGCATATAGTGATGTTCTCCTGCTAGGCGTGAGCCGCAACTCGTGGTTAGCAAAATGGTACTCGATTGAGCTATTTTAATGTGGATTGGTTTAAATTGGAGTGAAGTGTTTTTTGATGACGATTGAAAAACAAATTAGCCAGAAAAAATTAATAGCATTACCGCTGAAAGCATTACTAATTTCTAAATTACTGTTAGATGTTAGAAACGTTACATTAAGATTTAAGATTAGGCTTTTTACATAGAAATGTACAGTACAACACTCAGGGTCCGTCGAGCTACATTTTACCTCAATTTAGTTACATTCTTTACCATTGTATAGCATGCTTCTAAATTCATTTTATATTCTTAAAAATAACAATTTATACGGTACGTATAAAAAGAATAAAAAAAAAAAAATGGCGTACGTATAAAATAATTTGGAAATATAAGTTTTGATGAATATTTACAAGAGCAGATATTTTTTTCCTTCGGTTTCGTCGTGAGACAACACCTTAATATCGTATTTTCGACGTCGTCTTTGACGTCGTGATGTTACTCGCGGCTCGCTTTGAGCACTATTCGAGATGCAGCACAATCAGCCACACGTTTAACGTTCCATTTCCAAGAGCTATTGAAAAGCGGACGGGCGATCCATTTCACCTGCTTTATTATTGAGACCTTTTACTTGTTCCGCATTGTTGACTCTCTTCGCGGACTCATTCTTATTTCTCTGAAATTGAATGACGTATTTATCACGGAGATTTTTTTATGAAAAAAATATTTTGTTATCTAGAGCCTCGTTATGAGCGCTCGATGAAGGGCGAGGTTTTGTGTAAAGTAACAAAGGGAAGCTTCAGAATTATTTATTCGCGGCCCCACGACGCTAGTTCGTTTTTATATTTTGCGTACCTCAAAGAAGTTGTATTTGACAATTATTAGGAATGAAAATGATCATGGCCTGAAAGTAATTATGACAAGTGAAAAAAATCTATATAAAATAATACCCTGTTACTACTTATAACTATGGGTACACAGACATATTTGTATTTACAATATGTATTACCGTGACGACTTGAATAAGCAGGGTTACTATAGATGTCACTAAAACATTACTTTTTATATTCAGCTTAACGTAACGTAACCTAACATAACCTAACCTAACTTAGCCTAATATAATTTTACCCAACCTATCAAAACCTAATTTATCCCACAATCCTGGTATAGATGATAGCAAAAGAATATGGATAATGCTTTATTAATCACTTGGTCTATAACAAATATATAATTTTACAGGATGTGTTTTGTGATTCTTGATATATTTGCGTATTTAGGTAGCGTACTTTTGGTATGACATCTACGGCGTAGGAGTGCGTGTGAATATACCAGGAATAACAATTACCCTTAAATTTATATTCCACGTTTATGCATCTTGAATATTTTATAAATAAAATGTACATATTTTTAATGTAATATAAGTTTACATTTTTTGTTTACAGAAAACGCAATGGAAACTTCATTTTAGTTTTTAGTGATCAACATAACCGCGTGAAATAGTAATCGTAAAAGTTAATATACACTCAAAGGATTCATTAAATTTTAACTTAATTTTTTAAATTTTGCGGTCAGTTTTTATCAATCTTATGAATCGATAACATTCAACGAATGCCATTAAAATTTAACTGGAGTTGTTAAATTAATTTTAAACTTAATAATAATTATGTTTAGGATTAGTATTTAGTATTCAATTGAATCTTTCATTACGAAGAATAGACACATTTGAGTGTGCGCGTCGGACCTAAACGAATGGTTGGCTGCGCGGCGGTCGGAAGTGGTTTAGTTATGTAAACTCAGACAGTCGCGCCGTCGATACATTACCGTCCGATACTTCCGAGCTTAACAGGAAAGGGTCCAAAGGTAATAATTTATTACTCGCTGGTTTCGCTCGCGTAGCACTTTCGGGCGCCGTACAGCCATGTAACAGTATAAATATCGACACGTCTCCCGTACACCGCCCATAGCGATACCTCCTAACGGGCATACAGCGGCGTTTCAGTTGAACGACAAACAATACATGTATGTAACCATGTTGTAATTCCTTTGTTACAAAGAACAATAAAAATATTTGCTTACATTCCTCACGGCGAACGAGATGAAATCAAATATTGAATTTGTAACTCGAGTAAAGTATGTTATGTTTTGCGCGATTATTAACATTGTGTACAGAGAAATATATGAAGCTATATAGTACAAAGGCGGTACCTACACGTTCACTCGGGCGACTTGAAGCGTTGAAATACGAGTAGGTATCTCGAGAGGCGTGTTATCTACCGAGGACAACAGAAGTTAATATTATGCGAATCTTTTTACACCAGAAAGTGTATAAATAAATATATTTTTTTTGTCTATAGCATCTGTATTTTTAGACAGCTGACATTACTTTACTCGTATTATCTTGCTTTTCACGGAAGATCGCTTATATTCTATTGTTGAAATAACATAACATAATATCACGCTTGTGTTTTCCCGAAGAGGTTGTTACGTTATAATATGTCCCCCCGTTGAATAGGAGGTGACCCCATTGCCTTACACTGGGCACAGATCCAGACTATGAACGACTTTTAATACTTTCTGCTAGAAAATCTAAAGTAGAACAATTCAATAGTACTACTAGACCCGCGAATGAACCCAGGAATTTTCGATTAACAGTCGTGGTTGCAACCACCCAACCAACGAGGCCGTTATTCTATCCCCATATTCCTTCCCTTCGGGGAAATACAGGCGTGACGTCATGTTATGTAAATAGTAGGATAATATTATAATATATTCATTATTCTTTTAATTTTTAATTAGTGTAAATATATAAAGTTTTAAAAATTGTCGCGAATAAATGGAAAATAATGAAAAATTATTTATTTGAACAGCCCTCGGATTAAGGGTTGTTCAAACAAGTGTGCGAACGGAAATACGTTACATTTAAATATAAAAATTCGACTCTTACTCAGTGGCAGCGACATTTAAATTATCCATTGACGTAATATGGTGCTTTTCGTTGCAAAGTAGTTGAGGCATGAGATAATATATCCACTATGCTAAGATTGGTATATCTTCTGAAATATTATAGAAATCTTCTTGTTTAAAGGCTGATTAGCAAAATGTTATTCGTATAGAAAGAACTATATTCATACTGTCTTTGCATAAATAAACATATACATAGGTAAGCGACTCACGATACGATTTACTCTTGATGACCAGAAACGCATTGTTATGACGTTTGATGCGCTTTAACATTTACTATCTCTCGTTGCATTCCATGCAATGAGTTTAATACGTGATAATAATATAATAAATAATGAATAGTCTGTAAGAGCGTAGGCGACTAATGTGTCCATCTATCAATTAAACTCGGGACAGATTAAGCTTCAGACCGCTCTCGATATAATACATGTATTCATGTATTTATGGCCTTTCTATTTAAATATTTATATATTTACTTCCCATGAATTGTATTTAACAAACACATTATGTTATATTAAACATTGACAACGAACGAACATATTATATTACCAATAAAGTGTTTTATATATTTCCGTGAACACTACATATGTTACTATGTCTCTCTACGTTGTAAGCATGTGTTAATCACGGGAATCAGAAATGTTATCTTCACCCGCGCGACAACACTGGGCGTAGAATGTCCACCACTCGATATGTACGAATTAACAGATCACTCTAATGCTATGCTCCGATAAAGATTCTATTTACATTTTATTACACGGCCTGTTATTGTCAGTTAGCCGGACAATATCACACGAAATGGTCGCATATTGCTTGGCACACGTCTTACTATTCATTGCGCTCAGTCGCCATAGCTCGGTAAGGAAAAATATCACTTTATAAAATTATTATAAATGTGCATACATTATATTTTTTCCATTTCATCTATGAGAGCGGCGTGCATTTTAATTAATACTTTTCTATGGCGCACCGGTTCTGCGACGTGTTTTATTATAAAGTAATATACTCGGGCACAAAAGACCGTTCATAACCCTGTGTTATGTAAATGACACGCAGGGTTTTAATTTAACATTTATTAACTGTGACATTAGCCGATGATTAAATTTATAATGGCCCTTATGCGTCCCAGGAAATAATATCGCTGAATTCTTTGTAATTAGTATAATATAATCGTTTTCTATGGAAGTATGTAAGAAATATTACGTACATGAACTTAATTTATGGAATTTATTCATCGAACTGTAAGACTTGGACACAAATGAATAGCGTAATGGGTAAGCATTTCAAGATATATCCCGAGATATTAATGGAATTACCTTTTTGTGGGGAAAAAATAAATATGTCATATGTACGGAGAGATCGACATAGTAATATTATTCCATTTAATGGCAATTAAAGAAATTAAATATAACATTACAGACAGATGTTGACATTGTGATATTAATGGTATTATCAGATTACAGCGACTCTACACGCAGTTCGCTTAAATTTGTGATTTCAGAATTGAAAATGCTTTGCGCTATTAGTATCCATATGAATCAAAATTTTTATCTAGACTCCTCGAAGCTCATTTACATAAAATGTGATATTACTTAGTACTTGCATTAGCGATAATTGCCTTTGCTATGACTGTAAATAACTAAATAACATATACTAATAATATATACTAACTATAACTATATATGCTAATATATACTAACTCAAATGTTTTAGTAACCCAAACATATGGTACCTACATACTTGGTATGTGTATTATATATATTTTCAACTGCACGTATATTTTCGGCGAAGAATTATCTTGCGTCAATAATATAAGAAAAATGTAATTAGTTACGAATATAATATTAGATTAAATGTCAAATATAATATAGGTCTTAAACAAATCCACAACTGCCTTTGCGGGGAACGTTAGTAATTAACGGTAGGTAATGGTAATGCAATCAATCTCAACACAGCGTCCTCGTCGAGTTTTTGTAGCTGCTACTGGTATTAAAAGTACCCTTGGGTTAAATTGTCTTTATAATTTACAGGTTAGCGCAAATGTACTAACGTATACCTTGAATGATGGGCATGAGATACCTGCGGTGGCTCTGGGCACGAGCTTAGGACATTTAGCCGATGTAAGTACGTAGATGTTATGTCATAACATGTTAATTATCCTTAACCTTTTATCTTTCTTAAGTGTTGTAGTCACGACCATTACCGCTACTTCTACATGGCAGCAGTTTTTGCCCGGTTGTGTTCCAGTTGCTAATTAGTAGAGAATACCTATGTTACTTAATAGAGATCAGGCGATCGACATAAATGCTAATGTTGATGATTAGTAAAATGAAATTATTTCTTATTTATTTATAACTGATACAAAAAAATGTAACGTCACGCCCGTTATCCCCGTAGGGGTAGGCAGAGGAGTATAGTACACTGCACGTATCACCAGTTACGTTTAAGTCCCATGGAATAGGTGGTGAGCCTATTGCCATACACCGGACGCGATTTCAGACTCCGAGTCACTACTAGACATTCTAAATTAGAAAAATCCAATAGCACCCGACCCAGTATTTGAACCCAGGACCTCCCGATCGGCAGTCGCGCTTGCAACCACTTCACCAACGAGGCAGTCACTGATACACTGATTGACCTTTATAATGTTGTATAGTCGCAGCTCGGATTTAGCAACTACTGTATTTTGTTTTTCGACACTAATTACTTCACAGTATTCTCTTCAGAATTGTTTGCACCGTAACAAAAACTCTTATGTCTGGCTTCCCCCGATGTTTATTGTGGTTACTTTCTTTGTGGTTCGCAAGAGCGAAACCAGACACCCTTCATTAAGGCACGAAGAGACATATTCGTTGTACATATATATGGTAAGGGTGTAAGTGCGTTTCTTTAGAATTATTAAAATAAAAATTTACGCTTGCGGCTGAGCGGCACGAAGGGATTCGGTTTCGTTGGTACACGACTAGTCATTCGGTACTAATTGCGTTCCTTTGTTTTCATTAAAACATATCACCTAGTCATTTAAACACAGGAAACTTATTATTCTCCAAAGCTTGGTTTGTTTCGAGAAGATAGCTAGATTTTTGATTATATTGTGCAATTGTAATTAACGACCAGGTCTAGCTTCACACGGACTAGTATATACATACAGATATATTGTACTAGCTTTTGCCCGCGACTTCGTCGCGTAGAATACTTCCTTTGAGCAATATTTTGAATTTTATTCGGATACTTCATTTGCATTTCGCCGCCGCCCCGCCGCAATAAATAGACGCATAGTCTTTATTTGTTAATACTTAATACTCTGCTATGCTATCTAACATCCACGCGGACGAAGT